>JARJLF010000027.1:600000-792924 GCA_029378395.1 Mycena leptocephala | reverse complement strand
AAGGTTTTGGCTTCAAATCGTGGTTCAGAGCAAGTTTAACTTGAGTTTAACAGCAGAAATTGCACATCACTCAAACTTATGTTGAAATAAATTGCTCAGGTCATTCCTAAATTATTCCATTGAGTCCCTGCACATCCACCACAACTCCTGGAATATTTTTACGGATTAACGAAATTTTGGGGGATGTCACGCAGCTCGAGCTGCCTTGACGAATTAGAACTTTGGGTCACGCGTCCCACCCCTTGACGAATTGATTTTAATAGTACAGTACACCGCGTCTCTGCGTATTTCTTCATTTCTGCCTACTCTCCCGTCATGGCCGCTGCGCTCACCTGCTTCTACCCTTGTGCTCTGTCATTCTTGCCCTCTTCCACCGACCTCTCTCTTGTTCCTTCATTCTCCCTGCTGACTCGCGTTTCCAGGCGAGGCGCAAGAAACCGCCGGGCAAGCCAAGAAGGAGGCCAATAAGCCTGTTTAGTTTAGTCTTTTATTCTTGTACGATGGCGGCCGGGAGAAGTAAATCAAATTTCTGTTTATCTCTATCTCTTTGGATACGTGATTTGAGTCTTGGAACTTCCGCATTCGAGTTTCACTCATTGGTCACTGTTTTGACGTTCTTCCGTCTGGGGAAATCATTCCGTGTGCGGACCCGCAGGTACTTGACTCCATCTTGAGTTGTGCACCTCAGACACCTCCCATCGGCTCTTTTGTAGAACACTGTCTGTATCAGGCGGTTTGGTCTTCTCGAGCAAGCCTCGCGGGGCATGGCGGCGCGTGTATTTTGTGTTGCCAAAGTTTACCGCCGCGCGCTTCCAGCTCTGTCTATCGCGGCCGTAGAAAATCTTTACACCATCCAAATCGCGTTGTTTAGAGGCAATTCGGCACAAAAAATTGACACCATTCACCCGCTGCGACATCGGAAAGTTCTTGATAATGTTGCGCGAACTTGTTAAGCCCCCGAAGTCCCTCAAATAAGGGGCAACGAACGGCCAATGGCCGAGTATAATTTCCAATGCATTGCCTCTTCTGAGTTAGTCGTCTCGGAAATTGACTTCCAGAGCTCCGAGGCGAAAACTAGGGAATAGCATGATGGCGTACTGTGGAAGCATCACTAACCTGGTCAAAATCCAAAATGAAGGGTTCTCGGCCTTACCATTCGGTGCGGGGTGTATATGAGAGTCGCTCCACCCTACCGCTGTTTTGATTCGGTTTCTGGGCGGCCCCAAAATGGTGAGGTGTCTGCGGTGATCTGTTTTCCATATATTTTGATTGTGATTATTACCTCTGCATTTTTCGCCAATGATCCGGTCCTGACTTTCCGCAAGTACTCTGTTCAGGGTACATTGTTCCGTGTTGCATTTGCATACCTCTTGGCTAACATTTTCGTTCTTGTGCGGCGGGGGTAGTAACCTCGGTACTTCTCTCCTTCTGCGTTGCGGGCAATGTTCACATTGTGGGCAGATTGCGACTTGAATAAATGCTGACATGTATTATTATTATAGTTACAAAGATGGCAATGTGTATTTAAACCAATTTTACACTTCCAACCATGAACGCCAGAGCGAAGCGAAGGCACGTTTTGTTTAAAGTCAATTTAATGGATCCATGTGGGTTCAACATTTAATCATGAAATACTAAGTCCCGTTTGTTTCAGACTGGGCATGTGAGAATGGTTTAATTTCAGTTCTAGCTGGGTGGAATAACTTGGGCATCTGTTAGGCGAGAGGAAAAGTCCCACCTGCCATGTACCCCTGACCTGGTTTTTTTTTTTTTGCGACTCTAGGTGATGAAAGATTACAGGTTCTCAGTTCTATGTTCGGACGTGGTTGAACCTTAATGTACTTATGTTCAGGCTGGGTAATTTGCTGGACCAACTTCAGGGTTCAGAGGAGAGGCATTGTATTGACTGTTATCTTTTACCCCCCGAATTTGGAGTAATTATAAGAGGGTCACGCTCATACTCGGAATGTAGGTTCGGAGCAGGCCTGTCTCCGCGCTGGCGAGCCTGCTAATCTCTGAGCCCAAACTCAGCCCGCATCAACAAACATTGGGACAGCGGCTTGATTCGAACCTACTCGGAATGAGGGAACATCCATATTCAAACTCCGATACGTGTGCCGCGGTGCCGCCGGTATAGCACAGCCGCCGGTGCGCCGGTATTTCGGAACTCTCAAATTTTCTGCGATTTTCGCCGTCAAAAGCCCAAATTTTCGGACAACTCCTTGGTGCAGCTTCCCGGGGCCTCCTTGTCCCATCTCATCTGGCCACTCCGTTCTCGCAGTTCTTGCATCCGGGATAACACAATGCGGTATCCTCCACTGTACACTCAACCTCGCAGTGCGCGCGTGGGGATTTATGTCCAGATGTTCCTGGATTTTCGGTTTACACGCGGGTTGGGCTCGTCTCTATGGAGGCGTGCGTTACTCGGTGCGGGTTCTTTGGTGTGTAGTGAGTAAATGCTTTGTGCGCGATACGTCCAAGGCCCCTTTTCTGAAGGCAGGCTTAGGCAGCCGCTTGCCCCACCTCATGCCTCACCTAATGGCACTCTTCTCTCGGCCATCCAAGGGCAGCGTGGGTTGTGGTATCGACTTCCATGCCCCGATTTCATCATTCCTCTTCCATTCCTCCTGCTTACATCGTGGGTAAGTCTTGCGTGTAATGCTTCTCCCCTATCAAGTATTCCTGTCTAAATCCTCCTCGGTGCCCGCTGAATCGGCGCTTCATTCTTCCTGTTAAGAACATTCAACGAGTTCAGTAATTCAGTCCACCTCAAGACCGATGTCATCGGTCCATCTGCCTGTCCGTAATTTGCGCACGCAGTCGGTGCAAGGGTGTGAATGCCATGTAGAAAGTTACACGTGGTTTCTCATTTGTACCGAATGGCAAGACAGATGAATGGATGCGGTGTTCTCAGCGTGGCACATCTCTGGCGTCTTGAACCACAAGTGCTCAGGGACCCACTGATTTCGTGGAGCGGCAGGTATGATTGATGTGTGGTCCGAGCAGACATCCGCGATTCTCGTGTGGAAAATGCAGATGGACAGCCACAATGATGATCAAATCCAACCGATCAAACTGGAACTCCTTGGGCTTGAAATACCGACATCACTCATCCCGAATGACCGACTCACAAAATGCCCCCCAAACCTTCCGTCACTCAAAGTCGACTGACGAATAGTATAACATGTTTGACAGTCACTGCGGATACTTTGGAAATGCTTGTCAATAACTTCAAGATCCCCTTGCTGGAGCCCATCTCTAACACGATGCAGTCTCTCTTGAAATGCGTTGAGGTGACTCGTCTCAATAAACCTGTGGAATAAATCTCACGCTGTCATCCCAGGCTGTTAAACAAAACAAGGGTGACTGTATCAACTTGATGGAGAAAACCAACAACTTGCTCAATGGAATTATTATTACATATATCAAGTCGGATACGGGTGCAGATTTGCCGCCACTTATGTTGAAGCATATCGGGAGATTTACTGAGTACTTGAACTTATAAACTCTATGGTTGTACTGACCACCACTCTTCAGAACCCTCCACAAGATACATACTTTTGTTGAAGCCCAACAAAATGGAAGCAAAATCAAGAAATTCTTCCGTCAGGGGGAAATCAGCACCCTACTCAATGACTGTAATACAGGATTGCAACGTGCAGTTGATTTCTTTCAGGTGTGTTGCATATTTAGTATCGGAAGCACTCATTAAGAAAATAATAAACAGTTCCATGCCATCAGTCCCATACCAGATATTGCGGAAATGCACGAAAATGCACGAAAGAGACACCAAGAAGTCCTCAACATGGTTGAAGCACTTTCTGATGCAACCAGCTCAGATAGAGCATCTTCTGTGCGCAAATCCATTATTTGCGAGGAATGCTAATAACTTCTGTGTAGATAAGCAGAATTTACTCTGGCTCCTACAATAGGTAGGTTCTTCCAAATCTCTCTCAATGATGATCTCATTTTGTTCACAGTTCCAACTCAATCTCCATGCTACCCTCAGAGCCAAAGATCTTCCATGGGCGGGGGTCAGAACTCTAGACATTCTCAGACTGTTCAACCAGATAACTCCCAGGATAGCAATTTTGGGTGCAGGCGGAATGGGCAAAACCAGCCTGGCAAGAGCTGTCATCCATCATTCAGACATTACTGCCAAATATGAGGACTGTCGGTTCTTTGTTGCTTGTGATTAGCAGCAACTAAAGTGGAACTTGCTGCTCTGATTGGGGCCCATATTGGACTCAAGCCAGGCAAGGACCTCACTCGTCCCTTATCCAGCACTTTTCTAGCCACCCCCCAAGTCTCTTGATTCTAGATAATCTTGAGACCCTGTGGGAGCCTGCAGGGTCCCGCAGCGATATTGAAGACTTTCTGTCATTACTCGCGGATGTGGATCATCTTGCACTGATGGTAGGTGTAGACTCTCTGTATGCTATCTTTTGTTCACACCATCTCAGATTACCATGCGAGGTGCTGAACGACCGGCCAAGGTGGCATGGACTCGGCCATTCTTGCTGCCCCTGAAACCTCTGGAACAAGAGGCTGCCCGTCAAACATTCATTGATATTGCAGATGATAAGCATAGTCCAGAAGAAATTGACAAAGTGCTCTCCCTGACAGACAATATGCCACTTGCCCTCAACCTTTTTGCCAATCTGGTAGATCTAGAGGGCTGCTCCAATGTCTTATCCCGTTGGGAGGAAGAGAAAACATCTCTGATATCAGATGGATATGATAAGAAGTCCAACTTGGATTTGTCCATATCACTTTCACTTTCAAGTTCAAGAATGGAATCTGTTCCCCATTCACGAGAGCTGTTGAGCCTCTTGTCAATGCTTCCAGATGGACTTTCAGATGCAGAGCTGGTGCAGAGCAGGCTTCCAATTGATAATATACTTGGATGCAAAGCAGCATTGATTCGTACCTCCTTGGCTCATAATGATGAACATAAGCACCTGAAGGTGTTGGTGCCTATCAGGGAATATATGCAGAAGACTCAGCCACCCGGAGATCACCTCATTTGGCCTCTCCTCAAACATTTCCAGGGCTACTTGAGTTCTACGTGGACACCCATGGAACTCAATCAGCCTTAAGCATAGTTGCTCGAATCTCATCAAATATTGCAAACATCCAGAATGTCCTCCAGAATGGGCTCCAACAGAACCATCCACACTTGAAAGATAGCATTTATTGCATATGTAATCTGAACTACTTCAGCCAGCGTATTGGGCAGGGGATCATTCCTTTGTTTGTCCAGGTTCACGACATGCTTCCACAGCTTCGTGACCATCAACTGAAGACTTACTTTATTACTGAGTTGCTTGACTCACAGCGATATTATCCGATTTCCAATCCAGAGACACTGGTTGCCCAATATTTAACATATTTTGAGCAGGTTGATGATATCGATCTCAAATGTATGCTCTCTGATTGATATCACTGTATCGGGGCTCATATGGATTTTCTAGGCAGATTCTATATTGGCGTAGCGGACCATTATCAGGTACACAAAAAGGACCTGTTGACTGCTATAAAATTCTGTCAAAGTATTATATCTTTGGCAATGTCAACTGGGAACACCAAACGGCATGCTCAAGGATTGCACAACCTTGCAAGGTTCAACTGGATGCTTGGTGATTACTTTGGAGCGCAGATGCATGCACAGGAGTCCCAAAGGCTGGCGAGGATTTCTGGAGATTTTCACAGAGAAGCACAAGCACTCAACATTAAAGCTATATGCCTGGACACACTAGGTGACTACAAGCAAAGTATCTCTCTGTGTAACAGGGCAAGGGATCTCCTACGTCTTTGTGGTGCATCTGGTGGTCAATGGACCATGATATCATGAACCAGCAAGCTGAGGTGCACAAGTTGAAATCAGAATATGTCGAGGCTCGGACTATTCATAGTGGTCTTCTTCAAAAAGGACCAAAGGGCCAGAATCCCTACAGTGATGCTTTTGTGTCACTAAATATTGCTGAGATTGACGTGTCCATTGGTACCCCCAAACAGAATATTGAAGGGAATATCGAGGCAGCCAGAAAACAATTCAATACTATGGGACTTGGTATTGAGGCAACAATGTGTGAAATTGTACTTGCAGATCTGCATTTGAGAGAACAAAATACCCTAACAGCAGGGAGTCTTTTTGAAAAATGCATTAAATCATCCATGGCACACCCTGACATAATATCCTACTGCCTGGAGCGACTGGGTGATGTTTGTCGCTGGAGTGTCTTACCTTGTCCATCAACCTGGACAACAGTGTACTTTGTGCATTCCCTTAAGTTCAAAGAGAAGCTTGGAATCCACAAAGCTCTTCAATTTCTGGGAGATATCTTCATTGCTCAGAACAAGAGACACAGCTATCAGCCTTTACACAGTTGCTCTGGAGGGATTTACCCAGATGGATATCCATCGCAGCAGAGCCGAATGCATGCTCCGACTTGGAGACATCTCCAATGGCCATGGTGACTTGCCTAAGGCAGTGGACATTAGGAAATGGCAAGACCACTCTTTAAAAGGTCATCCCAGGACCAAGCAGGTTCAACATATTGATGAAAGGCTGGCAAGTATTGGGGAAGATGTGCTGGAGCAACACAAAAAGAATTTGGCCCATCTTGTAAAGCTCAATGCGCCTTCGGGAACTGTAAGAACTCGAAGCCAATCTCTCTGACATTGAAGATTTGGAGGCAGACTTGAGCGAAGCAAAAGGGCCCCGTTTGATCAGTGTTTGAATGTTTGTCAATTATGCAGTGTTGATGCCTCTGTAGCATATTTATTCTCGCCTAGTTACTGTCCCGTAGTTCGGTTTGAAATGAATCTTCTATTTATTTATCCAATGAGGTGTTGGAGGATATAGGAAACGGGACACTACGACACATGTGTCAAACTCTCAGAAAATTCTACACGACCCGAAAATCAGACACATACGAATGTTTGTCAAATATGCAGTGTTGATGCCTCTGTAGCATATTTATTCTCGCCTAGTTACTGTCCCGTAGTTCGGTTTGAAATGAAGTCTTCTATTTATTTATCCAATGAGGTGTTGGAGGATATAGGAAACGGGACACTACGACACATGTGTCAAACTCTCAGAAAATTCGACACGACCCGAAAATCAGACACATACTTCAGAAACCACAGCACATTTCAGAACTGGTGACACATTACATTACCGTAATCACAAAACACGACATACTTTTACAAAACACGACACACTCCATTCCGCAGCGGTCGTCGGCCGAGCGACTGAGCATGGGAAAGAATGCCGTCACCATTCTCGCTCCTCCTTTCTTCATCGTCTCACCCGACATTCTTATTGTTCGCGTCCCGATGGCGCGGCGGGCGCCAGGAGAACTCGAGCAGTTGCTGAATCGCCTTCCTCACGCCGTTTTATTCCACTTCCAGGACGAGGCACGTAAAGCATTCACGAGGTATCTGTCGCTGACCAAGCGCTCTTTTTAGTCGTTCCCGAGAAGCTTCAGAACGAAGAACCCGCAATTCTTTTCTGGGAACGACTGGATTGACTTCAACGACCTCAAAGCTTGGCTTAGGCAGCAGGAGGATCTAAAGCATTTTCTCAATGAGCCAACCATCCTCGATTCGTACGTCATTGCGCTACATACAACGTTGCGTCTACGCGCTCGACGCTGTCGATGTGCTGGATGAGCTTCTCCTCTTTCCTCTCAGTTGGCCCCCCAACGGACCATTCTGATACACCTCATTATTATGGAGTTGGATTCGGCCTTCAAACTGCCGCTGCAGGGACTTCAAATTGCTTCACCCTTGAATGGAGTAGTTTTCAGACACCTATGTGGCGGAAGGATCTGTTCCGGCTATTGTTTGTACAAAAGCTGGGGTAAGAAGTTGTTGAGATAATCTCGTAACAAATTGGAACAATTGTACCCTGCATGCGAGTTCTTATCCAGTGTTAACAACCACTCTTTCTTATACTCTCCCTCTGGCAATTATTGTCCGATCAAATCAACTTCTGCTATCCAAATCTCACCATATGAGTACTGTGAAGCACCACGCCGCTCGGGAGTCATGTTCATCGACGCACATCAAAGGGTCATGTGACCGAGTGTTCGATTTCGTTTCGAGCGCGCAACCGCGTTATTCTCGTGTTGGATGGGTGGCTGGCGAGTACTTATATTTATATCATATTTCTCATCTCCCTACACCATTTTCCTTCCCATTCTCCACCCCCCCACCCAATATTCCAACGTGAGGTGCTGTCCCGCGGCCTTGGCGTGCTTTGGGGAACGACGCGTCGAAGGCTCGGGTCGAGCGGTGAGGACATTTTACTTAGCGGCGCGACGGCTCTGTACGGCACCATGCCGTGCCCCGGCAGTGGCTTCGCATACTGTGTCGGGGATGCTAAGCTTGAGAACGATCGGGTTGATGATGTGTCGAAACCGGTGAGCGGCAAGGCAATGTGTCGGGCTTTAAGATGTGTCTGCCTTTCTGATGCTTGACAGGTGTGTCGTAGTGTCGCGTTTGGGGGAGCCTCAGGTGTTGGTCGATGGTCACTAGCGGAATACTGAAAGAAGTGGCCTTGTTGTTCTGTGTTTAGTGCTGGCAAGGTTCGGTTCGGTTCAGGTTCGGGGACCTTTTCTCTGAACGTCGAACCTGAACTTCATGTTTGGTTCGGGCATTCGCTCAACCTTGAGCCTGAACACAGGTTCAGGTTCGGTTTTGCGTTCGAACCCGTTCGAATCTGAACAAATTGGGGCTTCTCGGAGACCCAAAATCTCACGCAGGATGATATCGAGTGTCTTCTGCATGGTCCTACGTGAGTTGTAAGTCGCATAAAATCACCAAGGAGTGGCCTCATAGCCCACAAAGGAGAGATTATACTCACCAAATTGGTTAGCAGATTGCAAGGCAGGCTTGGGCATGACAAAATTCGATGGGCTAAGATCTATACCAGTGCCCATTCGGTTGATACGAATATCTGCAGTAGAAAACACGGATGAAGAGCAAAATTGATAAGAAAATTTGGCGAAAAGGCCAGAAAATCGCCGAAAAACAACTCGATATCTGGATATTCAGGTTTGTGTGATTGGTGAACGTTGAACCTCGAACGTGAACGTCGCGTTCGGTTCGGTCCAGGTCAGATTCGAACCGATTTCTGAACCGGACCTTGTCAGCACTATCTGCATTGTGAATGTGTAAATTGGATTGAGTGGCATCCGGGGATTCAGTCATTTATGTCAGGTCCAGAGACTTTTCTGGATTTGAGTGGCCTCCCGAAGCCATAGGACTTTGCGCCAGGACGGGTATCGCGACTTCCCTCAATTTCAGCGCAACGTGGGAAATTCTGATGTTCCTCCAAAAGGAGAAGGCCAAGCCAAGGGAAAGTGCGAGGGGTTGTGGCGCGCGGCAGTGCTTCTTCAGGGCTGCAATGCGCAGTCCTTCGTCGATGCTGTACAGGATATCAGGACATTTTATTGTCACTTCTGATTGTTGACAAATTTGTGATGAACTGCAGGTACTCAATCGTGGCTCTTTACCCACCGCAACGTGGGTGCGCAGATTAATGCACAAACTCTCAGAAGCCCACGACCAGCTACCAACCTCGCTCTCCATCAGCGGCGTGCACGATCCAGACGAACATTCCACATTCGTGGGAGGTTTTGGCGATGTTTTCCGCGCTTCTTACGATGGCAAGCGTGTTGCGCTCAAGTGCATCCGAACATTTACAGTGGCTTCGACAAATCCAAAGTGTCTTGTGATTCTCCCAACAATGTCAGGAACGACTCACTAATTCATTTTTTTGCGTTGATAATTCTGCAGGGAGGCGTTTGTCTGGCAGAGTTTACGACACGCCTCTATTCTTCCTTTCCTCGAGATCGATCGCATACTTTCCCCTCATTATTTTGCATGGTCTCACCCTAGATAAAACATGGCACTATCCTCAAATACCTCAACAACCACGGCCAGGAGGACATTGATCGCCTTGTGAATCCGATATTTTAAGTTGATCTTAACGGCAATTTATCATTCTGGGTTCTAGATGCTTCAGATTGCACAGGGCCTTCATTACCTCCACTCGATGAATGTGGTACACTGCGACCTAAGTGGCAACAAAACCCTGATTTCCGATGACTACTGCGCGGTTCTCTCTGATTTTGGGCTGGCTACAACTATTTGGGATGGTGATCTGGATACAACAGCTGGCACTTTGTATCAATCCATAACCGCACTGTGTCCTTCGGGAAGCTGTTCATCACACATCCGGAGCTTCGTGGTCTTTATTCAGACCCTGGACTGTTCTTGGGTACCTAGACTTTCCGCCCCCGTCTTGGTAGTACGTGTGTTCTACTCATACATGACTTCTAGCCTGCATAAGAATTCATACGTAGTAAACTGGCAGTTCCAACTGTGGGACCGCGTCAGTATGTCATATCCTTCTCCTCTTCCAGACACACTGAATGCACTTTTTTTGGTTATGGCCTTAGATATACTGTACACTTATAACATAACATAACATAACATTTTTCCCGCGCAGCGCCGAACTCATATTGCCATGCGCAGCAATGGCCTAAAGCCCACGTAGAAGGTGATGTTCGTTCCCATGCCTGACTTATTTGACTGCGGGCCGCTCAAGGAAGACCACGGCACGGCGGAGTTAGTGATTTACAGGCGCACAGATCGGAGAATGCTGTCGCGGCGGTGGAGCGGAGCTTAAAAAGCTTCGGACGGACAGACACACGTACTTTTATAAAGAGGGTAATTATCTACCGTTTCTTGAAGCAAATGGCGATCTTTCGTTTGTATCCCTTTGGTTTCATCTCCTTCGAGACTACCTGGATCTACACCCTCCCGCCTCTCGCGCGGTTTGCACGGTGTGGAAGAGCTAAATGCCTGGAGCGTGGGTTATTTTGATGGGTCGGTGGCCAGAGGATTTTAGAGTATAATGGAGGGAAGAGGTGTGAGATAAATTAGGCTGCAGGTAGAGTACGAAATTGAGAGCACGAGAGGGTATTGCTTGTCGTAAAAACGACCATGAGACAGATTCCGAGTGAATCCGTAATGCCGAGGGGTTTTGCACACCGAGTGCGCACGGTCGAGGTAACGTAGGTCGATGGTAAACGAGATGGGGGACGCCGCTAAACCGCACTGGCTCACACGATGAGCGTCGAAGGCAGGGAAGATGATGCATTCGCCTCGTGGATGCGTGTTTACAGGACAAATAAAAACGAACGTAAAAATAAAAGGTAATCTGTTTTAGAACCGAAACCAACGTGTGGATGAATTTCCACACGTCGGCCATACGGCTCCGCCACAGCAGCAGCTGAGCTCGATTCGTGCAATCATTCCCAGCAAGCAGATAATTCGAGATCTCAAAAGCTGTGGAATCGAACCCAAATTCAGACTGTTCAGCAGAGTAGCATTCCCTTCTGATCTGGACATGAACAGCGCCAGATCCCAGCTAGCCTGATATGTGCAATCAGTCTCATTGGGAGTCTCATGACGGAGCTCGGAGCTGGGAAAATTAAACCTAAATGACGGCTTTGAGCAGTGGAAGCAGATCCCGAGGAGCAACAGCTTTCGGAGCTTCACCATGCATCCACGTTGACATTCCTCACATAAAAGACCGAGCACCTCGATTCTCTGTTGCTTCCCTCCCTCACCCATTCCCCGACCGTTATGCGAAGCCTTTCTCAATGCAACACCAATTTCTTTGGGTTTCTATCTGCTCTCAAGTCTGCTCAAGTCCTCAAGGCCATCAATGATGTACTTATATCCCCGTCTTGGATGAATACCTTTGGTCCTGAGCTGGCGCCCTACTCCTCAATGAAATTGGATCCCCAAGCTCACAGTGAAGCACCCGACATCCTATGTTGCCCCATATCATCCCAACTCACGCAGGGGTATTTCGCACCAACCATCTCATATTACAAGTTTGCTATGACCTGCAAGTCTGAAGTATTGACATCTGCTTCTCACTATGCTCAATCTCGTCCTGGCTTTCCTGACCGTCTTTATTTCCATCAATATTCACAAGAAGCCGCGTTTGAGATGGTAGACTAGGTGCATCCTTATTTACCAAATGAGCAGGAACTTTCGTCGTTGAACTCAACTCAATATTTCGGCAATGGTCAAGATCCGCATGCGTTTCCTCCAGCTTTCTTTCGGATTTGTGCTCACCGAAACACAGAGCGTGAACTCCAAATCCCACGATCCGTGACGATCGTGACATTATGTACCAAGAGAATACATTAATGATACTTTGAATAAATTCCTCTGCCCCGATGGTCAGAATTGTGTGAGCCTGGCGCCGGAGCGAACCGAGACATGTCTTGTGATTACAGTATATTATGGTCAGAAGGCATATTTAATCAGAATCTTCCAGCCTTAAGCTGCAACATGATATAATGATAACATTAACGCCCTCGTTTACAATGGCCTTGTCTCCGAGTGGAGTCTAAATAAATCCTACACATCGGCGATTCCATGTGACGGTTTCGACCCTTTGGCCCTGGTTGTCCTGCACTCACATCGTCCTCATACGGGCACTTGGCCTGCCGTCCCAGCTCCGAGAAACCTGTTGGAGGATAAGCTACTTACAATGTCAGAAAGGAGCTGTGAGTTTGAACTAACCATCGCCGAAGAGTATCCTTTCAATCTGGATACTGATGGCAGTAGAGGTTGGGTTCGCAGCGAGCGGCGAAATTCGGACGTAAACTTATCGTCCCAGTCCGTCGTGGATGAGGTCGTTGTGGCACGAATCGAAGGTCCTTCTAGCCGCTTGACAATCTGCGGAGCTGTTGGACGGATCTCGGTGTCCCCAACCCAGCAATTTTGGAGTAGTTCCCAAAGACTGTTAGAGCACGACATTGGACGGGGAGGGCGTATCCCATTCACAATGTGGAACATGACCTCTATGTCATTCAAATCGTGGAACAGACGCTGTCCCGTCAATATCTCCAAAATAAACATTATATTAATAAGCAAAAAGGATGTGCAACTCGGGCGTACCTCATAGCAACACAAGCGAAGGCGTAAACATCCGAGCCGCAGTGACGCTGTTTTACTTTGAATAGTTCGGGGGCGTGATAGCGGTGTGTCCCACCCTGTCGTGTAGATGCGGTTGAGTGGGAGAATCGCAAGGTCATGGCATCTACGACGGAGGACAGCCCGAAATCAGCAATACAGGCCCGCCTCGATGGCCCTACAAGGATATTGGCCTATGGATTTGATCAGGCAAAGATGGTTTTATACAAACACGTTTATTACACACCCCCTTTAAATCTCCGTGCACTACGTTTTGTTCGTGCAGATATTCGAGCCCAAGGGCCACATCCAATATCTATGAATATGATACTTCAACTCCAAGAATTTACGAGGAATAACTGCACTCACGAGCGAGAGACGATTTGTGTTCACTGGTTCTTTTCTTAGAAATTCCATGATGTTGCCGTTCCGCATCCATGGGGAGACCAAACACGGCTTATTATCCACATTGTATAGACCGAAGAAGGGAAGCAAGTTCGGGTGAGAAAGCTGGCGCCAAATGAGGGCTTCTCGACCAAATTCCTGGAAAGATGTCAGCCGCAAGTGTCATCGTAAGACAGCGTGGAGAACGAACCTTTAGCACATCCTGAATGTCGTCGTCTTGGAATATGCGCATGATTTTAACACAGATACTTTGTCCACCGACCAAGCCTTTCCAGACATCTCCAAACGCTCCGCCCCCCATTTGTTGCTCAGTTTTTTGCAACCCAGTAAGGGCAAAACAACGAGGATGGAGTCCCGATGCTCCGGCAAGGCGTCTTAAGGCCTTCGCGACTTGGGGCCGACGAGAGAGAGGGAGATCACTATCCAAAAGCTTTCGGATGACATAAGCCCAGGTATTTCAGGACTGAAAACCACGGACCACTTACATCTTGAAGAAGATCTAGGAGTGTTTGAGCATCGGTGTCGCGACAACTCAAAAACTGTTTGTACGTTGATGGGTGACTGATCAGGTCAAATAATCTGGCGGACACGTCACGGCTTGGCTGTCCAGAGTTGTGTACGGATATTGGCGATCCGATATCTGAAGAGAGTGGGGAAAGTAAAGGAAGACACGACTTGCTCTCAGCTTCGTTCCTCGAAGGAAGCAACTCCTGCATTCTTTCCCGCCCAGAGGCAACGCAGCTCGCATTGCATGGATGTTCGGTGTCCCTCTGAATAGCTGGCCGCCATGAATTTTCAGGAAGGAATGCTGGCAAACTCTGGATGACCATACCAAAAGGACTATTGTGCTCGGGATTAAAGACCGGACAACAAGATTTCTCAGATTTGGGTCGAAGATATCGTGCCCCTGGCTTGTTTTGAGTATGTGACAAGAGGGCCAGCGAAAACTCACCATTCTCTCCCTCAATCTGGAACCGCTGAGAGACTCTTTCTAAAAACTCTGACACGCTTCGAACAACATTTTTGGTACCATCCTGTTGAAGGTAGGGGGGTTTGAATGGAACTTTACGTGGAAGGATCAATGCGGACATACATCCAGAAGAATTTCAGCCCAGTCATCATCGTGGGTCAACACAACGGTTGCCTCGGGAGCCTGCTCTTGTGAGCGCCGGGAATGGAAAATGTGTTGGAGCAGATCACCTCACGCAGTATGTAATCATTGATAATTTGAGACGGATGGACGACCTAAAACCAGTGCTTAAACAGTTTGTATCCGCATATTTAGACACGTACTGTGGCAGTCGAAGACAGAGGCGAAAGGGTCACCGCTCCCCTGCACTCTTCTGCCTGTCGACTTCCTCCATGCGCTTCCCCGGGACAAAATAGGCTGAAGAAGGACAACGTTTTTGACGAAAGGGGTACCACGCTACTCTACAAGTTTGCCAAGGCGAAATCGGACATCGAGTCTACTTTGACGGTCTTCCAGAGGCGCTCCCAGATTCCACTTCCTAGAGATATTGAGTATCCGTGGAGGAACGTGGTTTGGTTACACAGGACACCGTCTCCCTCTTCAGATCTATCAGCCACAAAGGTTTTTGTGTGCGCGGGCGTCCCCTGCGAAATCGATATCCCTCGCGCAAATCATCGCTCGTGGAGATGGTTCGAATGAAAGAGGGAATTGCTCGCCAGGTTCGACATTGTTGAAAGTAGCCATACCACCTGCCTGCGATTCTCGCAACCGGTGATAAGATAAAGAGAGCCGTTGGATAGGTCTCGGCCTCTAGATCCTTTGACATACTTGTACCAGCTCTCGGCATGTTCTTCTGCATATCTTCGTAATTGAACGACATTTTGGAGCTGCCGCAGGCGTGAGCCGCATTGAAGGGCCAGCAACGCTCCTGTTGGGCCAGTACAGGTGAAAGCAAACGCACTGCCCGGGAACTGACTAGAGATGAGTGTGGATATGAGTGGTACATCAAGGCAAGGCAGAAAAGCACAAACTCACTCCCATGAGCGCTCAGAATTTAGCTCCTGAAAGAAGGGGTATAGGGAAGAAACATAGCTCCCGGGCGGAAATTCTGTCTGGTGGACATCATCCAGGGTATAGGATTGCAGCGGCACAAAGTCGTCTGGAACTCTGCCTGCGTTGATTGGGTGGTTGCAGGGCAGGAATATGTTGAAGAAGAAATCAAATGTCCCATCCGGCGTCACTGCACCGACATCGCCGATGGAAACACCCGTCTTTCTGTACTCATCTGGCAGGTTCTGTTGTGGACTCGTATTGTAAAGCGGAAAACCTCGCTTCCGACGTAGCAACTGATGAGTGTAGGTCTGGATAGGCAGGTAGGTGCTGCTGAGGCGAGGGTCGAAGGTGGCGTCGAAAATGCTGGTATCTGTCCCTGGCTTGGAAAACATTGACTTAGACGGAAGAGAAAGGCAGTAATATGTTCGCGTACATGGCTTCTACGATGTGGACTTGATCCTACATGGATCGATGAGCGCAGATAGCTCGAAATGAGAGAATAACGTACCCCATCTCCCAGTCTGTGCAGATCCCGCTTTATCGGGTGTGGATTGCCGCCGTCGAGGAGAGGTATCTGGGGACAATGAGAGCCAGATGCAGTCTCAAAACAAATCTTACACACCGTATGGCCTGGCTCTCGACGACTTTACTCGGCGCGTATCATTGTTCCGCCAAGCTCCCGAGAAGTCACGGAGGGCGCAGGCCCAACCCTCACTGGACAGAGGATTGACGAATATGTTACAATGAGGGAAGTCTCCAGAGATTCGTGCACCTTCCCCGGGACCGCCGGAGCCGCCTTGTTGTCCACCGGCGCCCCCAGCACCTCCGATACCACCGCCTAGAAGACGCAGGATGAGCCTCAGTGCGATCACCTCCAAAGAATTTGACAGGGAGCAGATTCGCACCACTTATGCAAAGCGGTGGCGCGTGCGTGTGCTCGACCATGGTGGGGCCGTGATCCATTTTTGTGGTTTAAAAGATGGGGAGAACGTGAGCTACGTAGGGGGATCGGAGGAGGCGGTTGGCGAGATCTTGTGTTATAAGATACCGGGCGCGAAAATAGATTCAGGGACGACTTGCAGGTCATCTTGCTTGGCACTGGCCGATGGACTTTTTTCTGCGCTCCCGGCTCTGCATTGCAGAACAACTGATTGTTTCCACGTGTCGCATTGCATTCCAGCCTCGTTTGGATCATAGGTAATGGAAGTTTCTAATTCAGAACAACGGATTGTTTCCACGTGTCGCATTGCATTCCAGCCTCGTTTGGATCATAGGTAATGGAAGTTTCTAATTCAGAACAACGGATTGCTTCCACGTGTCGCATTGCATCGTTTGGATCATAGGTAATGGAAGTTTCTAATTCAGAACAACGGGTTGTTTCCACGTGTCGCATTGCGATCACGCGGCGAGGTAATGGAAGTTTTGACAGCTTTTTCGGAAGGCCCTTGACACCGGGGGCAGCTATCGACGCATGCGAACACCACATGCGTTACAGACGTTTTGGAAACAATAGGGTCGTTCACAGTAGCCTTTTTTCCTTCCTTTTTGCTCCCTTTTTTCTCCCTTTTTGTATTCCCACCGTTTTTCTTCGGATTTTTTTTCCCTTTTCAGTTTTAACATGCAAAAAGGGTGTAAATCCAAAAAATCTAGGCCCAACGTGCGATATTGGATGATATCAGAAAAAAAAGGAAGCAAAAAAGGGCCGAAAAAAGGCTACTGTGAACGTTCTGGTTTTCAGCTCCCTTTTTTGTCCCTTTTTGCTCCTTTTTCTCTCCCTTTTTTTCATTCAAGAGCAAGTATGCAGTTATGGAGCACATTGAAGGCCATGTATATATTTCCTGCAACTTTCCGACTCGGAGGTTCAGCGGTGACGTGATTACATAACCCTGATCTCTCTTGACACAAACACATATCTTCATGCCATCTGTCACTCCATGAACGGAACTGCTACAGGAAAGGGACCAGCTGGTTGAAGGAGAGGCAAGCAAAAAGGGGAGCAAAAAGGAAAGCAAAAAGGGAGCAAAAAAGGGAACAAAAAAGGGTAACCGTGAACGACCCTAATAGTAAGTATTAGAGGGTTTCGTAAAACGTTGATGCCCGATTTGTGCTTACCATTGTTTACTGATTGATCTTCGGCTGTCGATACCGACGCTCCGAATGTATGTGGACTTGGTCTAAATCTTAGTTTTATTTGGTGTTCTACATGAGGCAATAGGGTCCAGAAGGAAAACCAGGTTACTTTAAGACCTGCACGCCTGCAGTGGTGAAGGCATGACGTCGTTGTGGGGCACCCATCAGTCAACACTGGTAAGCAAAAATCGAGCATCAACGTTTTACGAAACCCCTCTATTGTTTCCAAAACGGCTGTAAACACATGTGGTCTGCACGCGGAACAAAGGCCACAAAGCCACCCTTAGTCTGCCAAGGGCGGCTTTGTAGTCTTAGTTCCAACTACGGACCACATGCGTTTAACACATGTGGTGTTTACATGTGTGGTTGGATGCCCCCGGTGTGATTCAGAACAGCGGATTGTTTCCACGTGTCGCATTGCATTCCAGCCTCGTTTGGATCATGCGGCGACACACCGAATTAGCTGAAATTTCAATGTAGATTGATACTTATCCTGATTCGTTCGAAATCTGTATGAAAATCAGCACTAACTGAAACTGCACGATTTCAGCAAATTTGTAACTAAAATTGATTCTTTGAGTTTCTTTATGAGAATCAGCCGCATCAGATTTGTGCTGTATCTGATGCGCTGATTCTCATAAAGAGACTCAAAGAATGGGTGACTTCCCGTAAGCATTCAATATTTGAATCGAATTTCTGGACAATTTCCGCCGCAATGCCGATGCGCCATCAGGGCCCCATCGGACACAGATCTCGCTTAGACCCTCTTCTAAACCACTGTATATTATGAATCTAGACAAGGGGTACCTACCCCTCGTCTAGACTTTATTATCCTTGAATTGTCTCGATTAGGCAACTCACTCGATTACGTCTCATGGTGGCTGTCCTTGACATGCTGGTGTCCCCGTTTGCTCTTTGCCCTTCAGCTCCCTCATATCGGTTTTGCTAGCCTCTTTCTTCCAGGCTTTCTCTCCCTACTATCCTCTCTCCAGTGATCTGTCATATGTCAATTCAATTATGTTCTCTGCTACGCCATCATCTGGAATCTCTTAAGTACCTTTATTTACGTTAACTGTAAACCAATGATAGCTCCGGATTCCGTGCGGCATCTGCATTGGGCGATCAATGCTTTGATCACCGGTCTCCACGCTCGGCTAAGCTCGCTTAACGTGTTCAGCTCATCAAACGCGCTGGTTTTATAGTCTTGAGACTCACAGAGTTGAATAGTTATTACCAATTAGGTTTTTGGGGTCATGGAACACTGAAGCCGATGTTTAAAGCATGAAATAACAGCACAAGGCTTGCTCGACCTTCCTCTCCCTCCTACTCCTGAGCGCCCACATACACTCTCAAGGCAGGGTTCAAAAGAGCAAGAGGTATGTAATGCATTTCCTTTTTATTCTTCTATGGTGCCTTATGTGTAGAAACCAGGAGCCCGAATTCGACACACAATTTGTTACATTGCTAATTGAAGATGCTCGTACTTCACTCAAGATATCTCAGCCGGTAAATCTTTACGTGCTGGAACCGGAAGACGAGGAAGGCAACTGGAGAACTGATTTGAGGAAGTTGCAGTCCAGTAATGCATCACTTACAGGTATTTGCCTTTCCTGCGGGCATTCTCAGACTGCATTTAATTTAAATGTAGGATCGTACAAGTTGGCGTTTCGCGATCCTGACCATCCTGATTACCGAATCTATTTTGCCAAAGTCACTAGCAATACAGCTTGGGATGAGGTTGAGCCGATGCCCCCATGTGTCGTTATTCCAGCGACGAACTGCCTTGAGATTTTTGTTGACCATGTCAGTTTTCTGTCCCACTGAATCTCGCAATTAGCTCAACTCAACCAGGCCGAGGCCTCGAATACCGATACTGGGACCTTCGATGTTAGTGATCCCAATGCTAAGCCTCTCGAGGTTGCACGGCATCGGACAGCAAATGTAGCAACAACTTCATCCAACAAGTCTGGTATAAATGCAGATGTTGAATGGCTCACGGCCGAGCTTAAAACTCTGCCCGGGTATTCTGACTTTAACGAACATCGACACAAGGTCCAGTAAAATTCCGGTGTTGTTGCATCGTGGCAATTTCTGGCACTCGTGTCGCAGACTTATTTTGGGAAGCCATCCCATATTCCAGTGAGCTTTGTTTGGGGAGCCGTGTAATATTTTTAATCCTGCCACAGAGTCGAACAACAAAAAAAATTCAAAAACAGAGCATACACGCAGCGGTGGGACTCAAATCAACGGCCTTTACCGAAGCAGAGAATGCTGTCCGAATTCTCAGACGCTACGGGGAAGGTGGCTCCAACCCGACACAAGCTGTGACGCCTGGTGCTAATTTACGGACGCGGCCTAGTGGGCACTTGCTTATTTACTTACGAATTACTTACTTTGTAAATATCTTGCGGTAGGAGCACGTGATTAGTCACGTGTGCCTTACCTAATCTTATCTTACTTTGCCTTCCACTCCCATGTCGTGAAGTACAACCTACGAGGGAACACCCCCGTCGTCCCCCTGCAAGCCTGAGCATGCGTATTAAAGGCTCCCTGGCCCGCAGGATCCCGAAGCCCCCGACTAGGGTCATAAGTCCCCTCGTCGAAGGGTTACAACGACGGCGAGCGCCTGAGTCGGCAGCTCCCGTCTTCCTTCAAGGATTCATCTACGTCGCACGGTTAGCGCCTAAGGCTGCTCCCGTGCGACTTGCCATCATCCTGGAGGAGCTACGAATCAAGCCGCATCACACAAGCTGTCATCGACCGTATTGCGTTGAATGAAGACAAACCGAAGGGGGCCAAGGCTTTATATCCTTTCTTGGTTAATTGGGAACGGGATCACGATTAGAACTCTTGTTATATACTATCGGAAACCTGTGCTATGCCTCATATCACGCCCACTAGAAGTTGTCCCGGAGATCACAGCACTGGAATAAATATTGTAATTTTCTGGGACATGGGGGCTCCTGTTGAATACTTTGAAATTTGCCATATAACATATATACACCCCTGATTTTTTTCTTACAACGGAGATGTGTTCTCACTGAGACAGAAATATAATTGAAGAATTACTTACATAATCACGCACAAATAATCCACGCAGAAGAGGTGCTGAAGTACTACATAGGCCTCAATAAGCTGAAGATTGGCTTTAGAATTCTTGGCCTGTACTTCACGCACAATGCTGACTCGTGCTGCGCAATGGTTAATTTTTCACGGGCTGCTTGCTTATTGCACTTAAGGTGTTAGCCACCCACTGGTTTGGGCCAGAATAAAATTAATCCAGAGCACTTGGTCACAATAGGAGAGTAGTGAATTAGTTCTTACACCCAGGAAGTGACAGGGAGGCCGATAACGCGTCGTTTCAACGATATGCTAGGGTCACGTGACCCATTTTACGGCAAAACACGATCATTTTACGGTAAAATGATCAGAATTAAGTGCTCAATGCAGCTTATTTCGCCCTTTTCCCGGTGTACCAGAAGCATACAGCTAGGTATCTACCAAAAGTCAGGGCCTTTCCAACCTGTATCTGAGTTCCAGTTCTCAATCAAATTCAGCTCCGATTCATTGTTTTCCACCAAAATGGGGCTCAATCAGATCTTCTTCCGTTCGGTACATTCAAAATGTACCTAACGTATGTAAATGAAAAGAATTATTTTTCTCAGGCAGCACATATGCCGCGGACACGCTAAATCCAATTTCTCGATCTGAGTGTGCGCCATGCAGCTGCACACGTGATCGTGATCATAGGAGCGCGTAAGTCGAAGCAATTTTTAAAAATTTATATCTTGCCCTATACAAATATCTGAGTGAGCTTGGGCTTATTTTTCAGCTGTTAACTGTTCTAAATACCCAGAGGGCTGGTGGAACCCGGAGAATCAATCATGATCACGGGTGATCAAAGTCGCGTCAAGTAACGCGTCGTTTTGTTCACAGTCACACTCCTGGCCTTTTTGGTCTTAAATGCCAGCCACCCAGCAGCTCACTCCTTCATGTACCATTGTTGCCCCGGAGTATGCATTACTTGGCCATCGAGCTCCGCATAACTATTCAGATGTACAAATCTACTCAAGCTCAAGCAGGATCAATTCTGAATTGATGGCACAAATCTGCCGTCGTTGAACTGAAACGGCGGCCGAAAGAATGTGCCAGCCATGCACAGCACATGGGGAATGTGCCGGTGACAGCCCCCGAATGTGCTGCCGTTAGGTAAATATGCCAGCTTCAAAAATGCAAGCTTGCGTGATAATTTGAAGGCTGGACACCGATACTACGACGATAATTTTTGTTAGTTTTTCCATGCTAGATAGTACCAGTATGTACAGTAGAAACTCATTATATTTCTAGGGTACTTCGCGTTGCTCTGCTCCGTTGCCGCGCACTTGGCATCAATCATAGATTGGTCAGCCCCCCTATTCAAAATTTGCTCTCGACCCTCACTATCGTATTGCTGGCTATTCTCTCTTTACATTCATTCTAATGGCTCGGGCAGCAAAGAAAAAAGGTGGACCGAAGGGTGGGAAGAGAAAGAAGCAGACTGCGGCATTGAATGCAGATTTGGGGAAGAGTACTCGAGAAGCTCGTGCGACATACACCAATGCGAAGAAGACTACCGAGGCATACGAGGGGTACCTTTCTCGAGGGAAGGAATTCTTGGAGTAGTGTGTTGCTCAGCGTCGGAAAGATGAAGCCCGGGGGAGCTGGGTTCGTCCCCAGGATCATATCGACACCGACCTCTTGGCAAAAGCATTTTTTAAACCACCGAACAAATACTCGGCTACGGCATTGGAAATGTTCATTACTCAGAAATGCCTTGTCGAGAAACTGAAGAAAAGCACTGCCGAGGGAATTCACGGGGCATTTGCAAAGTATTGGGATACAATGTGCGTCATTAAAAGTTGGTATCCATTCACAATGTCTCAATTCCCACCTAGGGACGGCGATAAATATGCTGGCGAGTACCAGTACAATGAGGAGCGGGATAAAGTCACTGGCTGTCCGGCGCGTTCGGGGATTGTCGCAAGCTTGGTTAAGATCATCAAAATCCGCGACACTGAAAAAGGTGCCGCCGCTACCCGAAACCATGCCGAGGCAATTTCGGCGGAGGACATGAAGGTTATGCAGGATTGGTCTGAGTCCGTCTGTCCAGCCTCCAAGCTTGTTGACGCCATGAAGATGGGTGTTGCCCCTCAAGAGCTGGTGGAGCGTCTGCTACTTTTGAAGCATGGCCAAATGCGGGCCTTTGCATCGAGTGGTTTCAATTTATGGACCAGGTGCGCAGGTTTTAATGTTGACCGACAGATATTTGACATGTTATGGCTCTGCAGGAACTTTGAATTGTGCGGACTGCAGATGTGCGACTTGACTTTGGATTGTATTGGGCCGCTGCCATTCAATGACCCCTACTTCAAGGTCTTTTTGGATGGCAGGAAAGGCTGGCAGCACAAGCAAGGTTACGAGAGCAAGCGTGAGAGTGCGTACACAATTTAATCATGGCAGCACGACTTACCTGTTATTTCTAGGTAATGAATACAATATCTATTCCCAATCTGACCTCCCCGCCCTCGACATGTACAACTTCTTGCTTATATGGATCCCCTTCTATGAGCTCTGCATCGGACGCAAACTTCAGCCCGACGACTACATCTTTCCGTACATTGCCTCTAATGGAGTGATTCATCCGGACCGCGAGATGACACTACAAATGTGCCAGAACCTTATCACCGAGTTTACGCAGGGTGCGGGACTCGAGAAGACGTATACTACTCACAGCTTCCGTCGTGGTGGCGCTCAGTATCGATTCATGTTTGCGCCACTCGGCAAACGCTGGTCATTGAGTATCGTTAGATGGTGGGGGGGCTGGGCTACCGGCGAACATGTAAGTCGTGCATTTGTTACGGTGAACTCCGGAGTAATAAATTCTAGGTGGACACCCTAATGAAATACCTTCTCGACTCACTGCAGAGTTATGAGATGGGTCACAGCGATGCTTTATGTCCAGTTCCCGTGGAGGCCGACCAAAGCTTCATGGGGGACCATCTCCTGGTTAGGCCTGTCGCAACGGAGGAGTTTCGCAGTGTTACCTCCAAATCATTACCCACCTCACCAAAATCAGTCTAAACCCACTCGCCTGTGTGTGTTGCCGTCACCCTCCAGACGCTGGCAGGTCTGTGCCCTCTGGATCTGGACATTCCCAACTTCTAGCATCATTTACGGGCGATAGAACCGGGCGAGTTTCTGCCCAATTGAGTCTGCCAAATCGCGTCCCCACACCTCCACTGCGCAAGGAGTCTCCAGTCTTAGGCTCCATCCCCATTTCGGATCGTGTTGCCATCATCCCGGGGGTTGGTATTCCCAATCTCAAGAAGGGTGAGACTGCTTGGTTGGATGCAATCCAGCAATGGGAGCATGGAGACGCTGCCAAAGGGCTTATGGCGCTACGTGATTGGCCTGCTGAGTGGTATACTGGGGGAATGCGACGTGTTACAGGGTCAAAACGTTCACAGCGTAAGTTAATTTCTGACGAGTTTGGAGCTGGTGCGTCCCGAAGTTGACACTGTCTTCTCCCAGGTTGCACCAAAGCAAGGCAGAATTCATTGAGACATATCCATTGGCTCACAAACATATCAGCACCCTTCTGGTGGCAATACGTGAGAGCAACAAGAGCCGAGGAGTTACACTGGGTTGTCGAAGCAAGCGGGGTGCTGAATCAGACTGATTTATTATTTCCTCGCTATCAATCTGTTCTCTCAGTTAGATAAATGTGATCTGCTCAGTCTTTTCGGTTGAATAAATTGTAATGCAACCGATTGAACAAAATAAAATGTCCGAGTGGACAGAATGAAAAATGTCCAACTGGACAAAAGATGTTTGGTCAAACGGACAGAACAAACCTTTCCGACTGGACAAAAGGGTCATTATTTCTTTATATGTCCAGTCGGGCAAAAAATATAGGTTCGACCGAAGAGAAAGGACATTGCGGCTCAGAACGGACAGAACGAACTTTTTCAACTGGACAAAAGGTCATTTTTTTCTATATATCCAGTCGGGCAAAAAAATATAGGTTCGACCGAGAAGGAAATCTCAGCTCATTTGTGCATTTATTTCAATATATACCACTGAACCTAGTACTAGCCCTGATTTGTGCGACTCCATGTTTTCCATTCCATTCCTGGAATCTTGATTTTTCCTGCATTATGCATCCCATATTGTGTACTCATTATGCACTGGGTTATCTTTGAGTAACAAAACAAGACCGGAGGAGACGCGACGCGTTGTTTATCTGTATTTGAGTGACATCAATCAGTCCCCGGACATCAAAGACGACGATCGATCATTTGGTAAAGCCGAAAGGGGAGCCGAGGGGATCCCATCAAGATCCCATCAGAATCCCCGTAAAACAAAAAACCTAAATCCTGGTACTTAAGTTCCTACGACTTGAGTTTTTGTCGCACTCAAGCTTTTGTCGGACTTGAGTTATGGGGACACTTAAGTACTTCGACCATACGGAACTGGACCTAACTTACGTAGAACTCAACTAGACTATGCTTATGAATGAATATAGATACTTGGGTTTTCACAAGAACTTGAGATCACAGGGGCTTAAGTTCTTGGAAGAGAGAGGGCTGGCAGCCAGCGCACGCCCGCTGCGCAAGGAACTAGAACTTAAGTTCCAGGCCGGAACTTAAGTTTGAAATGGTCTGCACTGGTAGGACTTAAGTTGTGCTAATTTAATTTCATGACTCGGGGTCGAGCCGTGGATCAGGCCCATGCATTCTTTTTTCTTCTCCTGTTTCAGTTCTCAAAGATCAACTTCAGGTTTTGTTGACGGCCATTGCTCAGACTCTTGGGTTTTTGAATCTCTGAAGTTATTGGGTGAGATTTAGTCTAACATACTACCCTCAGCCGAATTGATACCCAGGTATACAGGTTCAATAGTAGGCTGGCACGGGCTCGATGACAGTGGGGCCGCACCTGCTTAACTTGAGCGAGACGTTTCCGCTTGCGAAGGGTAAACCGTTCGACTCGGGATCGAGCCCCTCCCAAAAATGATCATCATCATTTTTTTCCCCACCCTTTCGGTCAACGAACATCGTCCATATATCGCATGGGCTTGGTCAGGAACCAAATTTCGGTCAGTGAGGCTCGATAGCGGTGGGACCGCACCTGCTTCCGTTTAGGAACTTTTCGACGGCTTAGGCAGGGACTTCCGTTCGACTCGGGATCGAGCCTGATCGAGCCTTGAAAGATTCGCATAGGATTTTTGTTCCGCTTTGGGTCAACGAACATCCTCCATATATTATACATGTGCTTGGGCAGGACCTAAACTGTGGCTACTTACGAAGTAATCCTGAATCCTGCAGCTGAATGCACCGGTTCCACGATCCTTTGGATCTCTAATATTTACTAACCCACTTGTGCGGGTTAAGAGTGAGGTTGATATCGGCTCGCTGGCGGTTGGACCTCACCTGCAATACCTATGTAATATCGTTACCACGCAGCGTTGGGCAGTGTCACCCGTTCGACTCGGGATCGAGCCTTACAAATTTTGCACGATGTTTTTCTTTGGATTTCTGATCCCTCTCGCATCTGGGTAGTTTTTTTTGCGCCTTGATAGGTTTTTTAAGGCTTGACCGCGATGAAGGGAAATTGACCGCGAAGGGTTACTTTGCGCATGTTTGGCATTAGAAAGAGAATGCGTCGAGCGTGCACGTGCTAGTGATGGTGCTTCTCTTGAAATTTTCACTCTCGACGTCGACGATCGAACGCCACTGTGGTTAGCACACAGGACAGTGGATGCGAATTTCGGCGCCACTGATGGGCTGCATCCAACGGCAGGAATTTTCGCTGGTCCGACTGGTCGGCCGGGTGCGCACCGCGACTTGGGTGTGAGTAGTCTTTGTAACCAGAGCTCTCGAAAACGCCTCAGTTCTTTGCGCTTCATTTCATTGTGCTCTCTAATCCCTTTCTTTCCTCTAACTTGTTCTCTCCCTACCAAATTTGGCTTGAATTCCGGATCTCATGAAACGCGCCGGCTGCACTCTTCCTCCCCGACCCCATACCTCTCAGGCTTGCTCTACCTCCCTCCTATTCCTGCGCGCCCACATACACTCTCCATGCTCCCTCGCACCTCTGCCCCACAACACTAAGCTGCGCAGGCCCGCCCCGACACCACCAACTCACGCGGCAACACAGCGACCCACAACTTTCTCAAAACTCGATCACATCCGCACCGACGTCATCCCGCCTCGTAAATTAAAGAAGGTGCACAAACACGGCCCAACACCCCAAACGTATAAAGGGCAGCGCGTTTTCGAGTGCGTTCCCAGAATCCCCCGCTTCTCTTCTTTCAAACCACCACTTCACTTCACCTACCACTTATAACCTTACGATGTCTACATCCAGGTGAGCGTCGTTTCCCTCATCCCGTTGTGCTGCTCGTCGTTGGTGGCGTTCGCGTTGTCCCGCCCTGCTCCTCGTCTAACCCGCCCCGTTTCATTCCCTCTCACATAGCCTCGCGCGCCGCCTCCTTTCCATTTCGTCGGCTTTACGCCGTCACGCATCAACGTTCGTGCTCGTCGTTGGCGGCATCCTCCCCATTCCTCATCGCGTGGCGCTCACTGTTCCACACGCCGCTCCCATCCTTCCTTCTTATCTTTCCACGCCGCATCATCTAACCCGTCCCCGCCTTCGTGTCCACCCCTCCGGTCTCCCATGCTAACCCGCGATTACAGCCAAACCAACGGCGGCGCCAACAGCATGATGGGTAGTGCGAAAGAAATGGTGTGTCGCGTTCACTTCTAGTTGCGCGCAGCTCACGCCTGCTTCTACCCTTGTGTCCTGTCATTCTTGCCCTCTTCCACCGACCTCTGTCTTGTTTCTTCATTCTCCCGCTGACTCGCGTTTCTAGGCAAGGCACAAGAAACCGCCGGTCAAGCAAAGGAGGCCAACAAGCCCGTTTAGAGTAGTCTTTTATTCTTGTACAATGGCGGGAGAAGTAAATCAATTGTCTTTTTATCTCTATCTCGTTGGATGTGTGTTTGACTCTTTGAGCTTCCGGGTTCGAGTTTGGCTCCTTGGTCGACGTTTTGTGGTACTTCTTCGCTCTGGCAGGGGAAGAAATCATACATACCTTCTAGCAGACCCCCAGGTAACTTTATCTTAAGTGCTGCACCTCAGATACCTCCCATCGGCTCGGTGGCGCATGGCTGCGCATCTATTGCTGTTGGAATCGAAGATGGAAGAATTGTCTAGAGACTCCCGTTTGATTCGGGGCTGGGCCAATCCGAGAAGTGTGGATTCTTTTTCTTTCCCTTTTTTTTCGTCGGCTTTTCTCATCTGGCAGACAAGGACGGATATCTGAGTGGGACCGCATACACGGCGCCTGAATCCACCGATATCAATGAGCTGTATTTAGGGTGATTTACTGGATTCGTACCTCCAGCCGAAGTCGGAACAGGCCTGTTCTAGCTTTTTTCATTGAACGTTGTTACTATATTAGTGGGCTGACGAGCGCGGCCCAGCTACGAGCGCCATGATTTCGATGGAGTTCGAGTCATGATAGTTGTCATCCTGCCGCGCGGGACAAGAACAATGACATGAGGTCCAGAGATTCTATCTACATTGACAATCTCAACTCGCACAAGAGTACTCAGGCTTTCATCACAAAGTTTTTGGGGGTAGATATGGAATAGAACTGAATATTTACCGAAATTTCCATAGCTGGAGAGTTCACATACAAGGCTCGGGATATCTATCCGTTCAAGCCTGCCCCGCGGTCCTGTTGAGCCCAAAATTATGGAGTTGAATCTGGATGGCCTCCAGTCGTCGGTTCCTCGCCATCAAGTCTTCACGCTTCGCAACCAACCTCGGATCTTCCACCAAAAACGTCGCACACACTGCAACTCACACTCCTGAAAAACTCGACGTCCGGGTGCCAGTGGCAGAGACAGTGCTGCCGTGGACGGACACCGACTGGGTCTCACCAAAAGTGGGGTCGACGAAGATAGTCTGACTGGCAGAGAATACATCTGAGCCGCCGTCCGCCGAGACGAATTGAATGAACCAGCCAGAGCTAAGACTGATAAGTAAATGAGCCTATGCGGAAAGGAGGGCCCTTACGGCGCACGCAAGCCCGGGAAAGAAGGCAGAGAAACGGTTTTCGTCAAGCCCGAGGCTTTGACAGCAGTGGCCAGAGTCCCGAAGGAGGCGCTGCTCACCGTGTTGAAGGGCTTAAAGGCGAATGTGACGCTTGTGTGGACAACTTCTCTAAATCACGGTAGGTCCTTTAGGCGAAATTTGAGAAGAAAATACGGATCAGAAGGAGGCCCGCAGTTGTCCAGGTGACAGTCAAGAGTCCTTGAGAAATGGCGTTTCCAGACACCGTCTCAATTTGAAGGGCAGATGCAAGCGGGACTGTGAGGGCGAGGATGGTGGCCTGGAAAAAGACATTGTTGTCGTGGCAATTACTATCATCTGCATCATATCAAAACCGATTGTCTCCTGAAGACGCATGCCAACATCGTTCTTCACACCGGCTTGAAATGGTCGCGTAAGCGTATGGTTAAATAGACATATGAAACCTATTAAGAAAAACCGGGCCTGAGTTTGGTCGCGACGTCGCTGCCCCAGACCTCAAGGCGTTTTGATTGCAAACCGCACGCGATTCTCGGGATTCCCGCCCCATTTATCGGTACGGTGATTAGAGTCCGAGTCGAAGAATTGGTGAACGAGGTAGCTGTTCGCACCGTGAACTTCGAATTGACTCATCAGCAAATAAAAGAATGGAAACTTACTTGAATTGCGCGATCAATCTGGCGTGGTCGAGGATTTCAGTCAGCTACGAAGTTCATATAACAATTGAAAATGAAGATAACGCGGAGCTGGACCAACCGTAACTTAGTGTTACCTCTATAATTACTCGTAAATCCCCCACAGTGTTAATAAATAGACTTATCCGTTCCAAAGCTAACTATGGTCACATACAGGAACAGACCAAATAAATACGCTGCACAGATGAAACCAATATCAAAGCTATAGAATCCAGAAAAAGTCAAACTGCCACCAGATTGACCTCATTTTCAGCAGCTATCTCCGGGTCTTCAGGATCAGATAAATCATCTTCGCGCTCCTTCGCAGTCCCAGAGGGTGCACCGAGCCCTGTCAAGCATACCAAATTGTTTCTGTGTTGCTCCAGCACACCTTCACTAACCCCTGCTAGCCTTTTGTCAATAGATTCAACCTGTTGAGCCTGGGATGAACGCTGAAACAGTGGTCCTGCTGTTTCCCACAGCTCCACTGCCTTCAGGAAGTCACCATGGCTCTGTGAAATATCCCCCAGGCGAGTCATGCATTCTGCTCTGCAACGATGGACATCCATCTGGGTAAATCCTTCCAGAGCAATGGTGAACAGACTGGTGGCAACATCCTCTTCATCCTGAGAAACAAGAGTATCTCCAAGGAATTGGAGAGCTTTATGAGCTGCAAGCCTCTCTTTTGATTTGAGAGAATGTACGAGGAATACTGTTGGCCAGGATGATGCACAATGTGAACCATTCCAGCGGCTGATATCACCAAGGCGCTCCAGGCAGTAGGATACTATTTCAGTACTGTGTCCCATAGAAAATTTGATGCATCTTTCAAAAAGTATTTTTGCTTCCAACGTACTTCCTTCTCTTAGATGGAGATCACCAAGCATAGCATCACAACACAATAGGCCTGGGGTAAATCCCATTGTTGTAAATAATGATTTGGCAGCATCGAGATTCCTCTGGACATCATCTTTTGCAGCACCTACTAAAACATCTATCTCAGCAACATTGAGTAAAGCCCAGGCATGAGCATTAGGATCCTTGTTGACAGAGGCTTGTTCAAGAATGAGAGTATGGATCTTGCGGGCCTCAATATATTCTGACTTCAACTTGTGGACCTCTGCCTGAGCGGTCATGATGCCATGGTCAAGCTCGCCACCAGACATACCACAGAGACCCAGGAGATCCCTTCCCCAATTGCAGAGAGAGATGCTACGCTTATAGTCACCCAGAGCACCCCAACACATAACTTCCATACGGAGTGCCCATGCTTCCAGGAAATTCGGGAATTGGCGAAACCGGCAAAGTCACCGGCGGCATCACCAGCGGCATCTAATCGGAGCTTGAATTAGTTTTTGACAGCTGATGACACGCTCGCCCGCCTACCCGCCGTGCGGAAATACATTGCTATTGTCGACCGACACACCCGTTTGCCGTGAACACACATCAGCGAAGGATTTCAACGTCCCGCTTAGTCTCGATTTTTCCCTTGCACGCGCGGCGCACTGCAGGATAGATACCGCCACGCCCAGCTCTCCCGCCGCTCGCCTGCATACAGCACAGCTCTTGGTGAGCACGAGTGCAGCGCAGTCAAAACACTGTTGCTATCGGCGCTCGTCGCACATCTTTCCCGCCACTGCTGCAAAGTGCCTCAGAGGCATTGTAACCTCACATTATACAGTGGTGCGCGCGGGCCCTCGGCCATGTGGTACTTTATTAATTACAGGGAGTTACTTGAGTCTTGTAAGGGTTGGGGGAGGGATGGCGAAGAGTGTGCTGTAAGGTTAGTAACTCGAAACTAATGCGAGTATGTGCCTTAGGGGCTTGGTGAATTAAAACTCCGACATGACGTAAACAAGGCCGGCGGTTAACCGCCGGCCACTTTTGATGCCGGTTTCACCAATTCCCGAAAGCTCTCCATGCTTCTCTGTTTAAGTCTCCGGAAATCCTCGCCAGCCTCTGTGACTCATGTGCATGCACTTGAGCTGCAGAGTAATCACCAAGGTTCCACTTGACCCATGCAAGCTGACCTAATGCTTCGGAATGGATTCTGGTGTCCCCAGTTGAGACTGCCAAAGATATAGCTATCTGGCAAAAATTAATGGTGGTGGCAAAGTCATGCTTCTGTCCCTGATAATAGGACGCCAGACTGATGTAGAATCGACCTAGCAATCTATATAAGCATTAACAACCCAATATTAATTAGAGAGATATACATTTAACATCTGGATCATCAAACCACTCAAAGTGTTCTAAAGCTTGGGAAACCAGTGTCTCTGGGTCATATATTGGATTATATACCCATGAGCTAAACACCTCAGTTATAAAGTAAGCCTCCAGTCGATGGTCACAAGGATGTGGCAGAATGCTGTAAACCTGGTCAATCAAAGGAATAGTTCCTTGACCAATGGCCTGGCTGAACCTGTTCAGATTGCATGTGCAGTAAATACTATCCCTTAGGTCTGGATGGTCCGGTTGTAGTCCATTCAGAAGAACATTCTGTATATTTGAATAATTTGAGGAGATTTGAGTAATTGCAGAAGAACCTGATAGATGTCCAGAATATTGGACATAAAATTCAAGTAGCTCCTGGAAATATTTGAGCACAGGTCGAACAAGGTGTTGTCCAGGTCGCTGATTCTTCTGCATATATTCCCTAATTGGCGCTAGTGCTTTAAGCCGTTTATTTTCATCCTTGTATGCCAAAGCAGTGCGAATCAATGCCACTTTGCATGCAAGTATATTATTAATAGGAAGCTTGCTTTGCACCAGCTCCGCATCGGACAGTCCATCTGGGAGCATTGATAAGAGGCTTAGCAGATCCTGTGCGTAGGGTTTGAGTCTGGGGCTCAACAAGGACAGTGTGATGGATAAATCCAAGTTGGATCTCCTGTCATAGCCCTCTGAGAGCAGAGCTGTTTTCTCCCCCTCCCAGCGAGATAATACATTTGAGCAGCCTTCTGAATCAACCAAATGGGCCAGGAGATTGATTGCAAGTGGCATGTTACCTGTCAGGAAGAGGACCTTGTCAACCTCCTCTGGGTCATGCCTGCCATCTGCAATATCAATAAATGTTTGTCGAGCAGCAATTTGATCCAATGGCTTCAAAGGTTGCACAAATGGATGAGTCCAGTGTACTTTGGCTGGTCTCTCTGCTCCTCGCATGGTAATCTGACATCATATGAGTTAAAAGCAAGTAGGACAAAATTCTGACCTACCATCAGTGCAAGATGCTCAATGTCTGTGAGCAGTGATAAAAATTCTTCAATCTCTGCACGAGAATCTGCAGGCTCCCACACTGTCTCGAGATTATCCAGAACCAATAGAGTGGGTGGAGCACATGAGAGATGATGAACAACTGCATGGCAGGGGTCTCTGCCTGGTTTCAGTCCTAGATGAATCCCTAGCAGAGCAGCAAGTTCCACTTTGCTTGTAACGGAGTCACACACAAGAAAATACCGATGATGGTTGTATTTTTTTGTGATTTCTGTGTGATGCACAATGGTTCTTGCTAGACATGTCTTCCCTATTCCACCTGCACCCAAGACTGCTATCCTGGGAGTCCCTTGGCTAAACAGATGAAGAATGTCTGAAAGTTCTAACTCCCGACCATGGAATATTCTGGGCTCTGAAGGCAGCATAGAGATTGAGTTGGAGCTGCAAAAAAAAAAAAAAGCTGGAGTCATATTATGGAGACTTTGGTAGATACACTTGCCTGTTGTGAGAGCCGGAATATACCCTGCTTATCTGGAAAATGTCATCTATTGAGACTTGAAAAAGTGAAAGTTTCATACGGAGGATGATCTGTCTGAATTTGTAGTATCAGAGAGTGTTTCAACCATCTTTAGTACTTCTTGGTGTCTCTCCCATGCATCCTGCTGCTGGTGTCCAATATCTGTCATGATATTGACAGTACTGATCTACATAACATATTTTCCATGAGTGGATGCAATCCCAATTAGGTTGCTTACCTGAAAGAAATCCAGACTTTGTTGCAGTCCTGCCTTGCAATCCTTGAGCAGTGATTTCATTTCACTTTGGTGGAAAAATTTCTTGACTTTGCTACTATTCTGCTGTGCTTCCACAAAGGTATGGATCTTGTGGAGTGTCCTGAATACCAGTGATCAGTCACACGTGAGGTATACAAGACATGTAAAATACTCTGTGCACTTTCCCATATGCCTCAAAACAGTTAAAGACAATTCTTCCACTGCATCTGACTTGATATGAAGAATTATGATTGCATTAAGCAACTCATATGTTTGCTCCATCAACTGGATACAGTCGCCTCTGTTTTGCTTAATGGTCTGAGATGGTTGAGATTTAGAGCTACAACAGGTTTGTCTCGACATTTACCTGAATATATTTCAAGAGAGACTGAGCTGTGTTAGACATGGCTCCCAGGAACGGGGTCTTGGTATTATCAGCAAGGGTTTCCAGGGTATTTGCAGCTATGGCCAGACATGCTATCGTATTGTCCAGCCGGATCTGAGTGATGGTGGAACGAGGGGGCATCTTGATGATGGAAGGAAATTGTGCTTGAGAGACGTCTTTATGTTAGGCATCCTTGGGAACTTCCACTCTAATTGGCTGCCAGTTATCTCGCGAAGATGAGCCATTCATAGCATATTTGCCATATATATCGATCCGTCTGCCAATGAACGGGAAGCTCGTGAGAAAGGAACAATCAACAGGGAAAAATTCACCCACTTTGTACAATTGGGCTTGTCTGTCGGTCTGAAACCTGTGTAAGGCCAAAAACAATCCGGGATTCCCCTCATTGAACTCTCAGGGGATCCACTTGCCGAGATCCTCCCAAAATAATTGGTCAACTTATTTATTACAATGCTTTGTACTTCGCGACAGATGGCTTCTTAGCTTCACGTGAAGCGCCCCAGACGCGCTCTTGCACCCCTCCAAAATACACCTACAGCAGATTCTCCACCTATGGTCAACAGAGTCGTAATCCCAGATCCTATGCATCCATTGCGGTCTCGTAGAGTATGTCTGTCCGTGACATGGCATCAGATTCATGACCTTCGAGAAACAACTTCCATGAAGTTCCATCCAGGTACATGTGTCAGAGACGGAGATTGACAGAGTGTAACAGAGTCCATGCTATCTTTAGCTTGGCTAAATGGGGTATACACCAAAGGCGGCATGTACAACCATTGGGGCGCACGGCATATTCAGATCACAGCCGGCACATTCAATCAATATGCCGGGTGTGATGAAGAGGGTGGCACATTCCATTCTGGGAAGGGCTACCGGCTGGGCTTTGCGACAATCAGGAACCAAACACGCACTACATTTTGATGGCCCCTCGGCCAACTTCGGCTGATGCAGTGACATGCCACTCCCATCCTCTTCCTCCTACCACCACCAATACCCTTGTTGTATATATTTCATAATTGACCCCCCGCTGACGAGATTCCTTCAGGGCGAGACGGAGAAGAAGACCGCACAGGCTGCGGACGCCGCCGATGGGTTGTATAACCAAGTGGCCGGCAAGGTCAACAATGTGATAGGTTCCATGATGGGTGACACGAAGAAAGAAGCGTCTGGTGAGTTGCGCTTGGCTGTTCTTTACACGTTCCCGCTCTTCCACGTCTTCCATTCATGTTCCCCCGCGCTGACTCGTGTTTCCAGGCAAGGCGCAAGAAACCGCCGGTCAAGCCAAGAAGGAGGCCAACAAGCCCGTTTAGAGCAGTCTTTTATCCTTGTCCGATGGCGTGAGAAGTAACATCAAATGTCTTTTTTATCTCTATCTCGTTGCATGTGTGATTTGAGTCTTGGAACTTCCGCATTCGAGTTTCGCTCCTTCGTCGATGTTTTGTACTTCTTCGCTCTGGTGGGGGGGAGAAATCATACATACCTTCTAGCAGACCCCCCCCCCCCCCAGGTAACTCTATCTTAAGTGCTGCGCCTCAGATACCTCCCATCGGCTCGGTAGCGCATGGCTGCGCATCTACTGCTGTTGGAATCGAGAATGGAAGAATTGTGTAGAAACTCCCGCTCGATTCGGGGCTGGGCCATGAGTACGGAGTGATGTTTTTTTTGCGTTCCGTGTCTCGTCGATCTCATCGAGAATGGAAGAATTGGTAGAGACTCCCGCTCGATTCGGGGCTGGGCCATGAGTACGGAGTGATGTTTTTTTTGCGTTCCGTGTCTCATCGATCTCATCTGCATATGGAACTCTCTTGCGCCCTGCGTTGTCAGATGAGAATCCAATGAGGGAAATGCCGAATGTATTGGTCAACTCTTCGGGTGGTAGCGGGAGTACTTACGGCGCCTCACGTTCGTAGCCGCGGAGGACTGAGTCTCACACAATTTTGCATGGGATATGGTGGGCGACTCGTGTATCCTCGCACCGGTTTGGTGGCGGTGGGCGCGCATCTTGTTGTCGTGAGACTCACTCAGAATCCACGTAGAGACATCCGTTCGATTCGGGACTGAGCCATTCTCTGAGGACGCCGTCCTTTTACTTTTACTTTTCTCCTTGCCGCTCGCTCGTCGTCCTTCATCTGGTGGGCAAGGACAGGTATCTGTGTGGGTGAGTGTATACAACGAGTTAACTTGGTTGATTTTGGTTTGAGGCATTACTGCGCTGTTTTTTCATGCTGAAAACCGAGATGCCCGAGCAGGTATCTCATTCTTTGACCGCTGAGTTGCCCAATGTAGGTTGTCAGTTCACACCTACTGCAACTGCTGGCTCGGAGGAGTATGGTTGCGCGTCTCCCTATGCTGATTTCGGTTGCAATTTATTTGGCAGAGACTCCCGTTCGATGGACTGGGTCATACATTAAGATCATATTTTTCTTTTATCTTACTATTTTTCTGCGGCTCGATCGTCTGCCCACATCTGGAAGACAAGACCATATGTGACGTCAATGAGGTTGACTTAGCTGGATTTCGGTTCGGCGGTTGAAGGTTTTTTTTTTTTTTTTTTTTTGAGAGCACCGAGATGTCCGAGCTTCCTGAATCGGATGACTCCGCCATCTGAGATTGAAGTTATTCCTTCAGATCCACTGCTGGCTCGGTGGCGCATTGTTGCGCATCTACTGCTGTTAATTGAGAATGAAAAGTTATATTGTAGAGCCTTCCGTTCGATTCGGGGCTGAGCGATTACGTAGAGCTGACTTGTCTTTCTTTTACTTTTTTTCCGTGCCGGTTGCTCATTCCCCACATCTGGTGGACAAGGGGCGGCGTCTGAGCGGGATTCGCAGCTTAATGGACATAACAAGTCAACGACCCGGCTGCTGACTTGGTTGAATTTCGGTTCCGGAGCCGAGATGCCCGAGAAACGAAGAACCTTTCTATTCACCGCAGCCAGCTTGTTTGATCGGGGCTGAGGCAGAGCTTTGTTTTGTCTTTCCTCTGGTAATGAATATAAGCATTCAATATGCAGGCTACCTTCATGAAAACAAAAAAAAAGAAGAAGTGTCCGGTCGGCGCCGCCCCATCTGCTGCCTCTTGGATCCAAAAAACAAAAAGTTGTACATTAAGCATAATGAGATATCGTGATATGTTGATCCTCCACACGGACTACACTGCCAGCGGACAAAGATAGGCTCACATGGTTCGACCGTCTCGGTAACACCACTACTTCGCGTATCGCTTGCTTGATCCAGCCCGTCAAGAGTTTTCGGTGCGGCCTGGGTAAACGAGCATCAACAACTTGGGCTTCTCTGGTGTACCTATCTGTCCAAACCACCGCATACCCCGCGTACGATATTGGGGGAATGATTTGGGGCACGGCGGGAACCGCTGACACCCTGGTCCAAGATAGACTGTAGTCCGGGGGGATCCCACGATTAATCGATAAGTGAATAGGACAGCTTTGGCGCCAGGTGGTTGCCGCCCCAACTTCTGGCGAAGAGTATCCGCGAAGCCACTCTTGTTTCCCCATTTCCGATTCGATGTGTAAATCATCAGCTTGTAGGCATTGTCACGGATTGGATTCGGATGCAGGGTCATGTGCATGTGGTGACTGAAAACGCGGGATTGCACGTCTCTCGACAGGCGAATATCGGCGTCCTCCACCCGCTCCACGACGGCGGCGAGGGTTGGAGCACTAAGATTCAGATCATTAAAGTCGCGGACTGAGCCGTGGTCACTGGATAAAAGTTGGCCGATTGGACGCCAACGTGACCCAATTGAAGCCATGTGTATATGAGGAGTAGCCGGTCGTGAGGCTGTTGGACTGTGTAGTGGTGAAGATGATGTTCCCGGGCACAAATGCTACTTTAGTTTGCTGGTTCGAAACGTTAGATAGCTTCAAAAATATTGCTGGATTAATTACCGTTAAGGAGACGGTAGTGCAGTCGAATATCACGTATAGTTGTTTCCGCCAATCGATGACAAGCATCCCCCTCTCCCTCTTGCCATATGGCCGATATACCCACTTTACCCCAGAAGATCACCAGAAAGAACAGGGTTGCAGGCCTGCCTATATAGTTCAGAACACCGTCGAAGTGGACATCCCAGAGGCCCGTGCTGAAATCCGCTTGTACGATTGAAAGTACTCTACCACGAGTATATCAATCCCTGGGTTGCTAAACCATAAGAGACTTACTGCCGGTTCGTTGCACTGTTATTGTGCACGAAGAAGAAAACCGCTGATTGTCCGTCGTCACGCATTTCCACCTCCCAAGCTCTTGCATGCGTGCCCGCTAGGGAGCGAAGCCAGACACGGGCCAACCATCAAAAACCTGCATCTCGTCGTGTTGCATTACCGAGAAGTATCGCCCCCCGGGAAGCAAACGGGTCTGTCTATTGAGTGGGAAAGATTTCGACGAAGACACGGTCGGCGGCACAGATGACTTATCCGACCAGGTTGCGGGTCCACACACAAGACGTTTGGCCTCTGCGATCAGTTGCTCGGTGGTATAGTCACCTATGGCATGGAGGTTCAAGATATGATGCTGTGCCGAAAGACCACGGAGTAATGAGCGCCAGAGCGGCTTAGATAGTGCGCCAACTCGAGAGAATTTGCAGACCTGAGGATCAAGGTAAGCGGGTGAATGCGAGCACAGGTGTGCGAGATTACCCCAAGAAGGATACAACAGTGTAGACATCGCAATAGGTCAAGATTTCAGAGCGCACATCTTCGGGGAGATCGTGGAAGAGCATCAGGCTCAGTCACAGCGTGGCGGGCATATATTATATAGGGATTGCTGCACAGCCTTTGACAGCTTCCAGTGCAGGGAGATGATGATCAATGCTTTAGGTGAAAATGCCGACGTCCCCAGGATCGGCATCGCCATCCATCCGAGCGTCAGGTGACTGAGTCCTTTGTTCTCTCAGACCCATCGCCACCGCCGTCGTGCCAGAGCTGGGTGGCCCGTATGTCAATTCATCCTTGAAATCTATCTCAGGCTGTCAGCTTTTTCTTCGCCCTACCTCCCTTAGCTGATTTTGTATGCCGCTGATGCTTGTCAATCATAATGGCAACAGTAAGAAGACGAAATTCGTCGAGCAAGCCCACCCACCCGCGGCGTGTTCTTGCTCCCCGTTCCTTTCTGACTTCGGTCAGACCGCGCCCAACCTTCCAGTCTTTGTCATGCCTATCCTCATCAACGGAATCTCTGCGCTGATGGTGACCTTCAGCTCTTCTGCCCGTTCCGTACTGTCAACGCCGATAGCTACCCCCCGGCTCCGATAATCTCCTGGTTACTACTGTCGCTGCTCATCATGGACCCATACATCCATGTCATCCAGGCGCAGACAGATAGTGCAATTGCATTCCTTACTCCCCCTTTTCCATCTATTCAGATCCATCTCACACTACGGGGTTTGGCTCGGCTACCCTTGTACTACAACCGCCAACATTTCGTTTTTCAATTGGGATTCCATTGACGTCGAGAACCTAATGCTGCGATATCGTCTCACACTTAACCCCGGGACTATGTGGACCGATTCCGCTTCTTTTTTGTTTGGGGTACACTTCGCAAGTGTGGCGTGGACCTCGAATGTCCAGCGACGCCTCGTTCCACCAACGACCAGGGCTGTCTCAACATATTCTTCCCAAATGCGCTGATGGGAGCGCAATTAATCGGAGAAATAGCTGACGTTTATCCGACAGACAGCACAATGACTTGGTCCTTTGATGGTAGAGGTTGTCCACCCCCTGGTGGTCCTGTTGTCCAGGTGTGTGGTGATTGATGTGCGGATTTTATTGCGTTACAGTTTACCACCTTGTAATTGACCTGATTCCAAAAATGCCTGCTGGAAGCACGAAATGTTACAAATTATCATTGCTGCAATGTGGTGTTCGACTTTCCCCAAAATAAGAACTTGGTCACTGCTAAATCTCTCTCGCACCTATAGATCTTAATGCCTAAACTATTCAATGAACCTGGCCGGACCCAGTGGTATCCCCGAAATTATGTTAAAATTTAAGCTTTCTTTAGTTTCACTTACTAATCAATTCAATCGATTCAATTCGATAACTAACTACGATACAAGCGAGGCTTTATATACTAGAGAACAGGAGTCATATTCTGAGTCAGATTCAAGTCAGAATGAATCATATATACTGAGTAAATATAAATGACTCCTCAATGAGTCAGTAGATGACTCGATGTTTGCACTAAGCTGTACAGTCTACTTTCAACACTCCCCCTCAAACTCGAGTCATTCCGAGTTTGCGAACTTGTTCTTCGTGCTGAATGCGTGTAAGCGGCTTCGTGAAAATGTCGGCGAGGTTATCTTCAGATGCGCAGTGGTGAACTGAGACTTCGTGAGAAGTTACAAGGTCACGAATGAAATGGTGTCGCATATCAATATGCTTCGAACGAGCATGATAGCCGGCGTTGAATGTGAAATCGATGGCACCACGATTGTCGCAGAAGATAGGGAATGGTTTGGAGGGTGGAAGGCTGAGTTCCGTGAATAGGGAGCGTAGCCATAAATTTTCGCGTGCAGCGTGTGACAGCGCGATGTATTCGGCCTCCATTGTTGAAAGCGCGACAGTGGCTTGTTTCTTGGAAGACCAAGTTGTTGCTCCCCCTGCAAATATGGAGACGTAGCCAGAGATTGACTTGCGGTCGTCCTTAGAGTTGACCCAATCAGCATCTGTGTAAACTGCTGGGTGTGAAAAATCTGCATGCATCTCAATATCCGATTCATCAGAAGCAGAATATGTGATACCAAGGTCAGGTGTACCGCGTAGGTAGCGATAGACAGCGGTGAGATGTACAGGTCCAGGATTGGTGTTGAATTGAGAAAGTGTTTGTACTGCGTATGCAATATCAGGGCGTGTGATAATGGCAGCATACATTAGGGTCGTTCACAGTTCCCTTTTTCGCGTCCTTTTAACTCCCTTTTCTCCTCCCTTTTTTCTCCCTTTGTCAATAATGTGACTGAGTGAGCCATAAAATCCAGAAAAATTCACCCCAGTCTTCTTTGAACATCTGAGGTGGTATGCAATCTTTGGGGACAATAGGAGCACCCAAACTGCATGAAGTGGAGAAAGAGAGTTGAAAAGGGCAGGAAAAAGGGTGGGAAAAAGGGAGTCACGGCGGGGGGTTTCACAGTTCACTTTTTCCTGCCCTTTTTCACTCCCTTTTTCGATGGATTTCTTTCAGTTTTTCAGCTGGGAAGTTCGTTTTTTCCCTTTTTAACACTTTTTACATATCAGAATTGAAAAGGGTAAAAAATCCGGTGAAAAACGGCGGGAACCACAAAAAGCCCGAAAAAAAGGGGAGAAAAAGGGCAGGAAAAAGGGAACTGTGAATGACCCTATTATTCCTCCAACCATAGACTGCTGGATTTCGGGATACGACTGATCCTCGGGGAGCTTCTCGAGTTTCATGTTAGGATCCATAGGCGATGGTACAGGATTGCAATTTTCCATGCCATGCTGGGCGAGAATCTTCTTGATATAATTTGTCTGTGTGATGGTGATAGTGCCGTTCGTACGATCACGGTGAATCTACATCCCGAGTAGCTGTCTAGCGTCGCCTAAACGAGTGATTTGAAAGGCGGTTTCAAGCTGATCCTCGGTGTGAGTGATGAGTTCAGGGGTGGATGCGTAGATAGACATGTCGTCAACATGTACGGCCACAATCGTTATACCATCGGAATTGCGTCGAATATAGACGCACTGGTCAGAGAGAAGGCATAGGAAGCCAATTGTCTTGAACTGGGCATCGAGAGTTTCATTCCATTCTCGTCCTGACTGTGGACACTCCGGAAATAGAGTTGTTTCGGGGTGCCCAAAAATGTTTCTGAAATTACTGGGATCAGCTAGGGAATAAGTGCACCCGAAACCAATGGTTTCAGGAGCAGTTTATTGTGTACCGAGACAATTAGTTTTGGGAGCGTGCCCGAAACTATTGTTTTCAGGTGCCCGGGCCGTACCGTTCCGGGAGGGCCGATAGGTTTCAGGCCGGCTGATACTTTTTGTTTCGGGATCAAGCCCAAAACCTATCGTTTCTGGGCAGATAAAACTGCTCCTGAGACTAATGGTTTCAGGCCTGCTTATTCCCTTACTGATACTAAGAATTTCGGGAACGTTTTTGGGAGCCCCGAAACCACACTATTTCCGGAGTGGGAAGACCGTAGAGGGTTTTGTGAAGTCGCCACACGCGGGAAGTACCGTCGGAAAAACCTTCAGGTTGTTTCATATATATTTCTTCCTTCAAGGTGCCATTGAGATCAGCACCCTTGACATCGATGGTTCGCATTTCGAGGTTGTAGCGTGCGGCAAGAGCGAGAAGAAGACGGTTTGTTTCGGCCCAAACGACGGGCGACGAAATTTGATCGGGATTATAGTCTGTTCCAGGAATAGCGGAGTTTCCCAGAATTACCAGACGTGCCTTGCGGCGCGCAATTTCTCCCATGTTGTCTGTCTTGTTCCTATATACCCATTTGCTGCCCAGTGCTTTCCGTCCAGCTGGGAGCTCTGTCAGAGTGAACGTTCCAAGTTCATCCAACTGATTGAGTTCAGACACCATCGCTTTCCGCCAGTCGTTGGCGGCTGGGTGCTGCGTAGCTTGCCGGTAGGAGGATGGTTCATCGTAAATGGCTACATTAGCCATGTCTTGCTCGTCGTGCTCGTCAGGTTCTCAGTGATGAAGAGAGCGATAATACTGGTCTGGATTATAGACTTTCGGACCTTGTGTTGCTGTTCGGGATGGTCGCGGCTCGCGTGCCGGCATTTTCATTATGTTGCGTGCTTTCGGAGCAGACGCAGACGTAGATTGTTGGCCGCTTGATGGTGGGGAAGGCTGTGTGTCAGAGCTTGATGTAGGCGCGTTTACCGTTGGTGTTGCCGGCAGAGTTTGCTGATTTGGAGCCGATTCAGGCTCGCTATCTTTACTCTCCCCCTCGAGCTTGATCGGGTCGCTAGGGGTAGCCGGGGCATGGTCGTCGCGTGGATTATCAAAGATAATGTTGCGAGACATAAGTATTTTCCGGATTTGCGGTACGCGGTATTGCCAGGCAGCTGTGTCATCTGTAACCAACAAACTGGTAAGGCTTCGATTTTCCTGAAATTTTAGATCGATTCTGACCTTGTATAAGTACCCAACAGTTCACTCCAAACTCCTGGATTTTTGAAACATCAGGTTTAATTCCCCATAACACCTCGTATGGCGTGATATTCCCTTTGAGCGAGACAGTAGGTGAGCAATGAACGGGTAGCTCAGTGTCTACTACTGAAATACTCATGCTCTAGAATCCGACGAGCAGAATGCAGCTCAGTGCTTAATCCCCGAAGGAAATAACCACTAATCCACAACTACTAACCAAACTCTACAATCTTTCTTCCTGGTTCAAAGTATAGGCTTGTACCGACAAGTAACGGGTCTTTTGGACGCTTTAAAAAGGTCCAGGAAACACACAGACTCAAGGCTGGGTTGCTACTACTCTTAAGATCCTCTTACAAGGATATCCTCAGAGAGCGTGCTAGGATTTAGTGGAATTAAGACTCTTTGGCTTAAACCAAGAAGTGCTCTCTTCGCGCTAAAGGTTGGATTTAAAGCTTCCACAGCTTCATACCCTTGAACGACACTGGTCCAAGGCATACTCTGGAGTTATGTACCCAAGGACTGCATAGGTCCAAGGCACACAAAACACTGTACTGGGCAATATCCCAGAAACTCTGACAAGACCATAATTCCGACAATCCCTTAATCCGAAATTTCCATAAATCCAACAATCCCAATTCAGACAGTGGTTAAACCACAGGCAGATTTTATAACTTGCTACATTGCACCAAGGTGAACATTGAGTGACAAGCCTGGATCTATGCCTTCAAAACGGACAGGTCCCCAACTCAATGTCGCTCTAGCTAAGGCATTGGTTCCCGTAGGAACCAAGGCCTTAAAACAAGCTAGACACTAAGTTGCGACCTGTCCTAGCTAGGGCAGAGATCCAGTGCTGTACATACAAAACATCGCCCCTTATATACTGTACTATTACACTACATGTGATTACACTTGAGTTACTAATCCGATCTACACATGACCAGTAATTCTATAGGATCTTCGCTATTTAACCCCTTGTTTCAGATGTGTTGCCTTGACTCATTACAGCTAATTGCAGTACCGAAGGCGCGGATCGGAAATCTGCTGTTTTCAAAGAATTCCCGGTATCTCAATGAGTTCTACACCGATTCCCTTGAAACCTAGATAGAAATACTCGGCTAATTCGTGCGCAATTAGTGATAGAAAGGAAGTTGCAAAAATATTCTATATTTGGCGAGCTGAGTTTGAGGGGTCATTTTTGGGGTCAATTCAATCTGCCGGTATCTAGGCATGTTGAAATGCCCTAGATTTTTGTAAGAGATGGCTTCTATCAATATTGAAAGGTGTGATAGAGTCAAAATGTTCAATATCTTACTTTATCATGCTTGTTATGGCCTCGAGCCAATGGTAATATACTGCAACCAGCAAACAATGTGATATTTGAACACAACTGCAAACTCCTTCAAAATCTGACTCTATCACACCTTTCAATATTGATAGAAGCCATCTCTCACAAAAATCTAGGGCATTTCAACATGCCTAGATACCGGCAGATTGAATTGACCACAAAAATGACCCCTCAAACCCAGCTCGCCAAATATAGAATATTTTTGCAACTTCCTTTCTATCACTAATTGCGCACGAATTAGCCGAGTATTTCTATCTAGGTTTCAAGGGAATCGGTGTAGAACTCACTGAGATACCGGGAATTTTTTGAAAACGTCCCAAAACAGCAGAGTTCTGATCCGCGCCTTCGGTACTGCAATTAGCTGTAATCCCAACCAAGTCCGGGTGCGATTAAATTATCAAGTCAACTAGTAATGCCCTTCAGATTTAGGAAGCGTTGGGTCCCAGCTCTTCATAGAGACCCTAAACTCCCTAATCTGCCAAGTGGTTGTTGAGATATGGTCTCGCCAATCCTACCCAAAGTTGGAACCCAAATTGGGATAGCAACAACGATCGGTTTGGCGATCGCGAGCTCCAGTTCTAGGCCATGTAGATCATCATGTGATCGCACGCGCTGCCAGAATTAGACAAATCAACCACAACAAGGTGAGTTAATCCACAATTCCGCCCATGCCCATTGGACACTTAATTCCCAGAGTGGATATTAAAGCTCCCTTATATTCATAGGCCCCACAGTCATGTTAATCCAGTAAATTAAACATGATATCCATTGTTGTGAACCCTTAAACCAGTGTGTGTGGTTCCTGGCAAGTGGATCTCGGATAGACTCGCAATGGTCCATGGTGGGTAATGCCTTGATTAACCATTCGGGACTCGTGTTAATCCTGAGATGTGCGTTCCATGTAAACCATGTTATGAAATCACAAAATTAATGATATTTCAATGGTGTTCCATTTCACGGCTTATCAGCGATTTATGATGTACACCGCATATGTGACAGCCTGGGGCCGCAGGAAGTGCAGGAGATCATAATACGACCATAGGCGGGAACGGGTTTCTAAAAATCACCTTAATGAGACGCGACTGGTTCTGAACAATAACAGTTGGACGTACATTGGGTTCATTGAAGCTCACGCCAACACCACCAGAAATTATGGGGGGGGGCATCAGTTGCTGCGGCTCCAGGCTGGCGGATACTGAGCAAGGCAAGGTCGCACTCAGCTGTGGCCGGCCTCACCACGTCGCGACCCCAGAGCGGGTTGTGGGGTACACCGCCCAGGAAAAGAACAAGACTCTTGTCGCTCGCATAGACGGCGCATGAGACTCTAGGTAAAGCCAGGCACTCATTAGTTTGATATTACAGAGAGATGGTATCCAACCTACCTGGCACCCCAGGGGATTAACCTCAGACGAAACCGTGAATGCTCCCCTACGACCTCGTTGAAGTCGTAGTCTCAATCCTCTATCAAAGCAGGATCGATAGCTCCTCCCTTGGCAACCTGGATAGCGGCACGTGGGGAGGCGGGCTTCATACCAATGCACCGCAGTTCCTCGAAGCCTGCCTGAATTTTGAGGTAACGTTCCTCTCGTTCTGCTGCGCGTTTAACGGCGAACAGCTCCTTGAGACGTGTGGACACCAATGTGATCACTCTTCTCACTGCAGGGACTGCAACGGCGGAGGTGGAAGCAGCTGCAGGCACTGAGTCTGGATCTGCCCTAGTGTCGACCACCTCCCCTGGCAGCGGTTCCCCCGGGAAAGGCTGGTGTGGGTTGTGTAAGAGAAGCTCCTGCTCGAGACGACCGTGGAAATCGAAGTGGATATGAGGCTCCAAGCCTCCGTCGCAATGGTCGAACCCTGGTAGGACATATTGGGGTACAGGCATTCCTGGCTGGCGGGGTGGCGGGGAAGGGTGATGGACGAACCCAGGAGTGGATAAATTGATACGACGGCAGGACCTCATTTTTTGTTCAGTGCGTTTGGCTTTGCCTATTATTTTAAAAAACTTTTTAGGCAGAAGGAAAAGGGATTGTGCAAGGTGCAACGTGACGAACACTCGGTATTTGTGACTCGGAGTTAAATCTCCCTCCGTCGAGATCATGTATCGTGCAGGCGAGCGATGAAATTACCCGGCTTTGATCCTTAGATGGGACAACATACGCAGGGCTGGCTACAAGGGTTCGCTTAGCAACTGTCCCAAACGAGGTCAAACCCAAGCAAGGCAAAACAAGGCTGGGACTATAAAATACACCTCTCCCTCCTTATCTCGCACCACCATGTTGACCGACGCCGAGCCCCCGAGATCCTTTAGTAATTCTTCACTTTTTCCTCACACCACACAGTTTGCTGAGATGAGACATGTTTGACAGTGCCGGACCTGAAAATCCTCTCCTACGAGGTAGCCACCACGTCCATCATATATGGACTTCTGCCGTTAGTACTCATTGTTGCGGATTTTCTTTTGTCAGCTGACGTACATTGTAGTTTTGAACAGGAACGGGTCCTTAACTCACACCGCGGCCTCTTCCACTTGGAAGCGGCGAAGAACAAATGTGTATTCGGGGTGGGGACCTACAATCTCTGTTGCCAGTACTACAAGAACGTACAGGTGCTCGACACCGTGGGTACTCACACGTACGTCCATCCTTGCCTTGCCTTGCGTCATTGTATTCCACTTCCACTGATGCTCATTTATCCCAGGGATTCTGAAGACAGCCTTTTCGAGTCCGATGACGAAGGGATGCCACCGCTCCTGCCAGTGGAACCGTCTGAAGCAGGGAGTGATGCTGCCTCCCCCAAGGCAGCATTGGCTGAGCCGAACACGAGCAATACCGCTCTTCCTGCATCCGCTGAAGCACCTTGGGCCACCGCTCGCAATCTTTATTGGGCTAGGTATGTCTCTTTAGTTTTTTTCTATTACTAGGGGATCTCACTTGTTCCAGCTTAGGGATTAATGCAAGTGCCACCACTGACGCACCCAGCTCTACCCCTTTCACGGAGTGCGAATTTAGCGAACATCAGTGGGCTGAGATCAGGTAGGCGGTAGTAACGACCATCGGATATTCTTGCTGACAACACCTCTCTAGTTTGGGGGTGACTCGTGGGATGGCTCCTGGTTTCTGCCGGTCTGTAGATCAAGAGACCACCGCCGCTGACGCCGAAGTACACCAAGTCCGCGTTTGTACTCTTCTTTGAATGGGTGTGTCTGGTTTTGTTGATGTTGAATCACTAGATTATATCTCTGCGCGGGGTGCGCGACGTGGAATGTGCCTGCCAAGATGGCTTGCATGGAGTACATAGGCGCCGCCAGACGTTCGCTTTCCGCGACACAGATGGGAATGTGGTGATCAAGAAGTCCAAGACGCTATTGCTCCCATTGAATTAAATTACCGTATACTCTTATGGTCCTCCAAAATACTTAACTTCCGTACCTCTTCAGTAGTTTCGTTCCTGCCTTCTGCTTTTAAAAAATAAAAAATGATTACGTCGCTTGTTTGTGTGGTTGTATTGTGCTTGACAGGTGGTCACATGTGACGATAAACCGCATCCTCGTTCTGTAACAGCTCTCGGGGGCGAATCACAAATATTTATAGTTGGGGACGATGTCGTACGACCCTGGCGAGTCTTAAGATGTTATAATGGTGTTTAGGGACTTGGATAAGCCTCCAAGTTCCCGAGACAGCCTCTACCGATGAAGCTCGAGACCCTCGAAGGTGGAAATCCTCCAACGAGTACTGATGTGTCTCTCACAAGCGAAGATGGAAATTCTTCAACACTTCGGTTGTCGAGATAAGGCTGTCTCGGGAGCTAGGAGTGTGCTAGATGGAGCCCTGAAGCTCCTAGAGATAGATCAAGTGCAGATGTAATATGGATTGCAGCGGATAAGACAATTACCGCTGGCAGACTCTCAGAGAGAGACAAAGGCTAAACCTCTGTAGAAGACTTGGATCGTCGAGATCCAATACACTTAAAGAACACCTGCCGGCCTAGTATGCGAGTCTGTGGTTAAGAGCACAAGACGAACGGACGTTAGGTCGTTTTGGTGGTTAAGGTATGTAAGATAGTGACATTGATCTGACTACGTGCATGATAAGTACATGATCACGTGACTAGACACATACAAAAGAAAGTGAAAAATACAAGTAAATAGCATTTAGTTGAAGAGTAATCAGAAAAGGAAATATATGGTATATGGCCCTTACACGTTCATTCAACTTCAATTTGTCAAGCGCGCTTCGTCTGGACTTGGGGCAGCGGTCGGCGGTGGGGGTCATACGTGGTGTGGGCGTCGATGTGGCTTGGCTTGGTTTTGATGGCCAAGCGCGCCATTGACGTTGACTCATATTCCTTGTGCCTGCGGGTCGGTGTTGGCTACAGCTGCTGAGCACTATTGCTGGTATGTTCCCTCCCCCTTGACCTTGGTTATTCTAGTTCCTTATTGTTCCTCCCTTCTCCACCTAGATATCCCATGTCCTCACTTAACATCTCGTCTTATTGTGCGCCCAATGCTTCTCAATGCAACGACTCGGCCATCGACTACGAGAGTAAACCCGGTGATAAGCCGGAAAATGGAACACTAGTGAAATAGGCGTAATTTTGCGATTTTCCTATGTTCTACGCACATCTAAGGGGTAACATGAGTCCCGAATGGTTATCCATAGGCTTAACCCACGAAGGACCACAGCGAGTCTGTCCGAAAGGATGACTGACCAGAAACACAAGTACTGGTTTAGCTCCTTAAACCAACGGATTTATTATATACTAGTCAATCTTCGGGATTTAGGCTACAGTGGGGCCTACAAGGCAGGGAATTAGAATGACATCCACTCTGAGGGCTCGTACCAAAAGACGGCTACGTTAAACCATGGGTTTAGCCATTTGTTGTGGGGACTTTGCGTAATTGACGTGGCGCAACGAGTCACGTGATGAGGTCGGCTCGGGACGGATTAACTGGGAACAGTTAATCCGGTCACTTACTAAACCGATCAATGTTATCAATCCCAATCGGGGTTCCTAATTGAGATCTGCGTTTAATGTGATATAACTCAGCAACCACTTGGCAGATTAGGGAAGTTGGGGGCTCTATCGAAAGCTAGAGTCCAGTGCTTTCAGAATCTGAAGGTCCTGTTCAGGGGACACCAAAGATGTGTTTTAACTAATAATCCAAAGTTAACATGCAGTGGATTAAAGGTTGGCGTGCAACGATCAGAAACGTAGGGGTAGATCAGTAGATCCTATACATAACGCGGACACATGCATACCTGATTAAGCTACCAGAACTAACACATGTATACCTGGTAGTGTAATTACCATAGTGTAAGAGTTTTAGTGTACAGTATATAAGGAGGACGGGTTTTAGTGGTACTGCACTGAATCGGGAGTCCCTGCTGGAGCCAGTGCCTAAACGGTATCTGTCTCGTCTCAGGTCGTCCAAGTTCGGGGCTTGCTTCTTAAACCAATACTCTTAGAGTTTGTGTTTTTAAGTTTCAAGTTTATAAAGAGTTGATTGTTGCCTTTGGATTAACGTCCACTGTTGGATTTGAGTTTGGGATCATCAGAATATTGGTCTTGTCAGAGCTATTGGTCTTGTCAGAGTTATTGGTCTTGTCAGAGTCATTGGGATTGTTGGATTATTGGCTACCAGAACCAGTGTTGTTCTGTGTGCAAAGCTGAGAAGCTTGTATCTAAAAACCACTTGTAGAAAAGAGCATTCTTACCCAAGAATCTTAATTCTGCTAGTTTGTGCACTTTGGGGAAAAGCTCGGTTTAGGAGTAATCCACAAAGCAACCAGCAACAGGAAAACCTAAACAGTGTTCCTTGGACCTTTCTAAAAGTGTCCTAAAGACTTGTAACTCGTCGGACATCATCTAGACGTTCAACAAGGAGGAAAGGAGACGTATTCAGTTGATAGTTGTGGTCTAATACATTATTCTACGGAATAAGTGTATTACTGCGTTCTGTCCGTTGGGTTCAAGCTTACTAGTATACCTGTCGTAGATACCGAGCAACCATTTCACCGGCGAGACTACTCGGGACACTGGAATCTTTATTTCCACTGATGGTCGACGCATGGTCCGGCAAGGTCTGAATGTGGGAGTGAAAAAACGCAAGCTTCGCCCGTCTGACCTCGTGGATCCTTACGGGGAGTGGATGCCTCTGGCCAGCAATGGTGATGATGTGTGGGCCGCCGGCAACGAGGCAGAGGAGGAGGATGACGATGGGACCGGGGCTGCAGGTCAGAAAAGAAAGAGATACGAAAGTTCAGTGAGTTGCAGTCCGGGGCTCCACGAGTACTAGCTGAAGCTGTCGTTCAGGATGACACCATGAACGCGTGGCATGGCCAGGAGCAGCGGTTCCTCGATGAACTGCTGAGGGGCAAGGGTTTACATGATGCCTCGGACAACTGTCCTTGCTGTGACAAACCGTTTGAGCAGAGTGCACGTCGATTCTGTTGTGTACACTGCGGCGAGTTTTCCCAGTGCCACGAGTGTATCTTGGAACGTCATGCCTTGTTCCCCCTGCATCGAGTGCAGGTATGTATTTTACTGTATATTTTCGGTGTTTGGGACTGACTTTGAGTGGTAGGAATGGAAGGGGAGCTACTGGGTTAACGTCACACTTGAGGGCCTCGGTAGCGTCTACCAGCTTGGCCATGGCGGTCATGCCTGTGCACATCCGGCACCGGCGATCCGTACGATGGTGGTGATGGACACCGAGCATATCCACACCGTGAAATAACGGTTTTGCGGGTGTGACAAGTTGGACCATGCGGGAAATCTGGAGCAACTTCTGCGCAACGGGTGGTACCCTGCGACCACGGTGGATCCGGCGACATGCGCGACCTTCGCGTCACTGGAGCTCTTTCGTTTGCTGAATGTTGTGGGAAATATCAACGTGCATGATTTTGTGGGAACACTGGAACAGAGGACCAACGCCACGGAGTTGAAGTTGGTTCCGGTATGTGGTCAATTCAAATCGTGGACGGAAAGACATACACTAAATAATTGGGCCCAGGATCGTTATAAGTCGTTTGGGTGTATGACGCGCCAGTACGCTTTCCTGAAACGGATGAAGCGAGCGGGGCGAGGGCACGACCCCATGGGGGTGGGCAACACCAAAAACGGGGAGTGTGCAGTGATGTGCTGGGCATGTCCTCACGACAATATCAATTTGCCAGAGGGCTGGCGGGACGTGGTGCCCAAATGGCGGTGAGTTTAACGAGCTGACTGACCGAAAAGATATGCCTTACTGATGACGCGACAGCTTCTTGTATATACTGCTACTGGCTATGGACGCCAACTTTCGTCTCAAGAGCCAACTGTGCGTGAACGAGCATGCGGATCTACCTCTGGGCTCCGGGTGGGGATACCTAGTGGAGGAGAGACCGTACAAGGAACATCTCAAGGGCTATGTCGCCGAGAAAGACGTAAGTGATTCAGTCAGGCTTAAAGAGGAGAGTTGGTTATCTGACGGCACTGCAGGTCAGCACTTGTATCACATTTGCGGCCTTAATGCAGAAAGACACACGGCTTATGACTGGGCTGCGCTGTTTGGGGGTAGGCGGTGTTGTCTGCGTGCGTCATGAGCACGTGCAGCCTCAGGGGATAGGTGATTTGCAAAAGGGTGAGCAGTACGTGTTTACAATGGCTGAAGGAATGACCAGCTGATATCTTGCCCAGATACGCGAACATGGACTAAATACTGCTATCTGCGGTACTGGGGATAACCACGCTGTATCTGGCAATCTCGTATGATATTGCGTGCCAGTGGGAGATCAATTTACCAATGTGGATGGTGGCGATGCCAGAACACATGCGGCTGGACAGCGAGAAGATGACGGTCTTGTTTGGACTTCCAGTGTGGCACGCAGCAGCACACGAGAAGAAGTGTCAAACCCAGAACTCGTTAACTTATATGCCAGGCATGGGGCGGACAGACGGGGAGGGAATTGAGAGGACCTGGGCGCATCTCAATCCGCTGGCATGGGCGACGAAGGAAATGAGGGTGGGAGCGCGACATGACGCGATGGAGGATAAGATCGACCACCTCAATTTTGAAAAGAATATTCACCAAGGTGCATGGCGTGGGCTTGAGTTATTTTACTGCAGATAACTGAAAATGAAATACAGAGACTACGTTGCCGCGCAAGCTGATTTTGGCCGTCGACGAGCGTGACCGCCAGGTCACCGCGTTCAAAGAGGTGGACGCAATCAAGAAAGAAGTCAAACAGAAGTGGCAGAAGATGATAGATGACTGGCGTGCAGACAAGTCCAAACCGAATCCGTATGCGTTGGCTGATGGTGATGAGTGAGGGTGGAGTAATCCAGGAGAGCATTACTAACTGTCTGTCACAGGGGGTCCAACTGATGTGGCGATTCGGCTGGCGCTCGCCAAGGACGAGGCACAAGACGCTGCGACAGGAGGAGCCAAACTCCAGGGATCAAGTGTGACGTCCTTTTTAACTGCGGGGCTACAGTTAGAAGATTCACAGTAAGTGGATGTCCTCGCGAGGCTGTTAGGGTACTGACTGCAATTCATAGACGTCGCATTCGGCTGGAAGCAAAGGGACGGACACTGCTAGTAGTGGATCAGAGCGAGAAAATCGCAGAGATGTGGTTCTCGTTCTTTTCCAAACTCGCCAAGTTTCGCAAACTGCAGGCGGTGTACATGCCTGGGGCAGTGCGGGAGCTGGAGGAGGAGGAGGACACGTGAGACTCCGAAATGCTGCCACCAAAGGCGGAAGATGTCAAATTATACCTCCCCTCGGGCTTGTGCTCAGTGGAGAGGGAGGAAGGGTGCAGGAAGGGTCTGCCGGAAATGGAGGCGAAGTTATGCGAGGGCCAATGCCGTGACGCGCTGGTGCTGCTTCGGAGTAGGCTGCATGCCAAGTGCCACCTCCTCAACTATCACAACACGGGCGTAGCAGAACAGAGAGCGGCGACATGTGCATTCACATTGATTCGGCGTATCGGGGAGCGGGTCGATGTAGTGGCGGGCAAGTACAGGCGCGCATGGCTCGTGTTCGTAGCTTCGCGGGGACGAGAGATGGGCATGACGTTCCGGGAGCTCAAGCCCTGTGATGTACAACTTGACGAGGAGCAGGAGATCAACGCACGAGCACAGAAGAAGCTAGGGAATATCGGGTCGACAAAGCATCGTCGTCAAGGGCCGGCCATGTCATCGAAGGAACGGTACTTGTCTTGGATTTGGACAGAGGGAGGGGGCCTGGGGGAGAACGAGAAGGAGCTTCATGAATGTAGGTCACAGCATACCTTTTGGTGGCATGCGTCGATGACTAACAATAAACATTATAGCGGTACGGGTGGAGTGGTCAAAGGCAAAGGCACAGAAGGAGCGGTGGGAGGAGGAGGTAGAGCTGCTACGAGAAGAAATGAAGCACATACTGCGTTTCTTACGATGGTGGGCGCTCTGGTGGGAAACACGGCGTGGAATATGGCGGGAAAGTGTTGGGGCCGACATACAGGGCGGGTTGGAGGTGTACGCGGCACGACAGGCAGTGGCAGCACGTGCAATTGCGCGCCGATTCCGGGCAGCGTGGGATACCTCAGCAGCAACGGCAGTGCGCGTGACAGCACGCGAGGATGCACTGCTGGCAGAGAGCATGGCTGCCTTTGCAGAGGTTTCAGCGGAAGGGGTTGAAGCAGATGTGTAAGGGAGGGAGGGATTCGCATGATGGCAAGGGTGGATGCCGCGAGGGACGGTGATGGGTTTGCTTGCATTGGTTGGGGCAGAGGCCGGATTGGGGACAGATAGTTTATAGTCAATAATTGCCTTTTTGGGATGTGGGCGTAGTGTCATATGATCCAGCGTTGGTGCTGGCCGACAGTAATCAAATCATTTAATAGATCGTGAGAATACACCGAGAGTGAGCTCCGGGCTGTCTGCCGGTCTGTGTAGGTGTAAGGAACCATTTATATGTTTTTACCTATTTTTAGTTACTCTTTAGCTACAAGTCACATGTACGGTAGATCAGGTGATCTTATCTTACTTTTACACAAACCACCTTGTCCACCGCCTTCCAATTCCTGTGATTCACTCCAGGTCTCTGATAGAGGCAAGGACTACGGTATATCGCCTGGCCTGGGCACTACGCACTAGGCACTACGCGACCATATTACTACATTTACGACTTATACGACTTACTTCACGCCAGATTACGATAAGATGTCTGCTCAGTTACCTTGAATATTCGAGGAGCTAGGGAGCCTACAATAGCAGAGAGTACGAATATTCGACTCCTGGTAGTCCCTCGAAGAGCTAGACCGTCTAACGAGGGTCCTTCACACAATATAAGGCTCGATCATCCCGCCAGGGCAAGCTAACGACGGATACCCTATCGTAAGTGCTCTTGAAGCCTTACAGTAGGCAGGAAGTACCCAAATGTAAGGCGAGCCAGGGCCTGGCTACAACTGTGCTGGAAGGCAAAATATGTTTCTGGCTGGAGCCAGCCAGGTAGGCTTTATAGTACAGCTACGGGTGGATGTGGTTGTTGTACGCAAACTCGGCGGCCGGGAGGAGTTCGTCCCAGTCATCCTGCTTGTAGTTAGTGAAAAGCCGGATGAACTGTTCCATCTCCTGGTTGACGTGTTCTGTCTGACCATCGGTCTGCGGGTGGTAGGCCGTAGAGGTGGCTGGTTTGATCCCGATAAGGCGCCAAAGTTCTGTGGTGAACTCGGCAATAAACTGGGGGCCGTGGTCGGAGATTTACTTCTCGGGGGTGCCATGGAGCTTCCAGACGTTCCGGTAATACAACCGGGCAGCTCCCACAGCATCCAACCAGGTTGTACACTCCATAAAGTGAGCGCATTTACCCAGGGCGTCTACGACAACCATGACCAAGTCGTAGCCATGGGCTTCCGGGAGCTCGACTACAAAGTCTAACAAGACTGTGCTCCAACGCTCCTCCAGAATCTCGGTCGGTGAAGTTCGCCAACCGGAAGCTTCCGGAGAGCCTTGGTGTGGCAGCACAGGTCGCAGGTTGCCACGTACTGGCCAACGTGTCAGGACATCTGGGGCCACCAGTAGTTCTGGGAGACTAGCTCCAACGTCTTGAAGTGGCCGGCATGCCTGGCAACCCAGGTGTCATGATGCTGCTCCAGGATCCAACAGCAAAGGTCTTTGTGCCGCGGAAATAGAGCAGCCTGCCTTCGACGTGCCATTCGGCCGACCGGGTGGACCGGGTTCCTCGGGCTTTAAGGAGGTCCCGAGCTGCGAGAGCCACGGGTTCCTCGAGGTCCGGTTCGCTGGCGAGCGTCTCTCGGACGTCCCGCAGAAGGGGGACCTCTGGGCCGGCTACCACGATGCCCTCCAGCGCACGTATCCGGAACAGGGCGGGACTCAGGAGCATCACATCCGTGTTGTCCGGGCCCGGTCCGTGATCCGGACGCCGGGAGAGCACGTCTGGTTTACCCATAGAGCGCCCAGGCTTGTGGTGAAGCTCGAAATCAAACCGGGACAGATACAGAGACCACCGTGCCTGTTGTCGGTTGAGATCTTGCAACTTCCGGAAATACTCCAGGTTCTTGTGGTCGGTCCAGATCTCGATCAGATGCTGCGCGCCTTCGAGGAAGTGCCGCCACTCCTCGAGGGCTCGGATGATTGTGAGCATCTCCTTGTCGTAGATCTCATAGTTGCGTTGGACCAGACTCACACAGGGGGCATGCCCCGCCACTTAAATTCCAGAAGCCGCAGATGCTTATGAACGGCGGTTTGCTCGCTTATTGATGGCTCGGAGAAATTGCCGTGTGTTTCCCTCATGTGCATGTGTAATGCACATTGATGTGTCGTGGGTTCAAACCTGCGTAGTAGTGTTCTTTTTGACATACCACATTTTATTTAGTGGCAGACTCAGAAATAGACAAGAAATGTTGATCACACATACAACAGATTACTGAACTCTCTGTAAATATATTCTCTACAGCAGTTCTATATTTTTTTCCAGCCTTCATGACCTTGTGCTTTTCTAACAACTCATAGTGAATAATTTTCGAGAGGGAAATTCAGTGGATCTGACATATGCCATCTGGGTGAATCATACTTGTGCTATTCTATGAACTTTTTTTGAAACAAAATTCAAGATAATGTATCAGCAGCTCTGGAGAAAGAGGCGGCAATACTTCCGGCGCACCTTTGCATTGAGCGCGACGCCCTTCTCACCATCGCCCGCTTTCTCACCCATCCCACAAACCACGGTATACACCGTCACCTGGTGTCCGCTCTCATCAGCAATCCCAGAGACCCGAAGATGGCATCCCTCTTCCATCACATTGAGCTACTCCCAGAGGTGCGTTGGCTGGTGGAGGTACCGAGTCGAGGACAGAGGCTGCGGGGCAGGGGCGTGGAGAGGGAGGGGGAGCGTGAAGGAGCAGGGATGGTGGACGTCGACGCAACACTCGGTATGGAACCTATCCGGCCAGTGTATGCACCTCCGTGGGCAGAACCACTTCCTGTCGTCACCATAATCACACCAAAGGAGAGCACACTGCAGGCGCTTGAATGCGCGATGAAGGACGAGCGGGTGGTGAATTCCACGTGGTACATGGACGGGTCGCTCATGGAGGGTCGAGCGGGCGGGGCGGCGGTGAGAGTGGAGAACGGGGGTGAGATGGAGAGACTGGTATTCCCGCTGGGGCATGGGCAGGTGTGCGAGGGTGAGATGGTGAGGCTGCTAGGAGCGACAAGTGCGGCTGTACGAGCTGGGAATGCGCAGATTCTTTGCGTTGCGGACTCTCAAGCAGCAATCCGGGGCATACTGTCGACTACGCCTCGCTCGGGTCAATTCCGGGTATACGACCAACTTGTCCGCTTTGCACAATCACATCTCCCACACCTGGCAATTACCAACCTATGGACGCCTGCTCACATCGGCACAGTCGGTAACGAGCTCGCAGATGAGGCAGCGAAGGCAGCGACTATGATGGAACCTGACCCTAGCCTCTTCGTCTCGCTCACGACGGTGCAACGCGCAATCCGCCAACAGGTTCTGGGGAAATGGCGCACCCTCTGGGAACGATCCAAGACCGGGAAATCCCTCCGCGACGTGGACAAATCCCCCCCAAATCTAAAGCTCTCTGCCCTCTACTCGTCGACCTCCCTGCCGCGGAAAACAGTATCCGCCATTTCGCGCCTGCGTACCGGTCCCTCCCACCTAAACGCCCATCGACACAAGTCCGGATTCACGGACTCTCCAGCGTGCGAGGCGTGTGGCGAGCCCTACGAAACACGAGCCCACTACCTACTCCAATGCCCCATCCTCGAGCCCCTCCGCCAACCCCTTCATGATGCCGCGAGGCGTGCTGGTTACTTTGGGTCTCTCCATGTCTCCACCATCCTGTCGGAGCAGAAATTTCTCAAAGCCTTGGGTTCCTTTATCGACGCCTCCCAACGGTTTGACCGCCAATAGCTCCGCTAAGTGCCACAGTCTCGTTTCGGATACATTTTATTTTTCTCTTTATCTTTCTCTCTCTAATTTACTATACAAATACCAACATAATCTCTCTCTCTCTCTTTGCATACCACTCATTATCATACCCATGAACCGGCATACCCCATAGACAACATTTCGGAAAATCCATCCTCTCTCCAGTCATAAATCCGCTCCATCCCATATTTTACCACTGCGCATCAAGACTTGTCAGTTCTCTCCTTATCTCTTAAATATTAAAACCTTACTCATATAACCACCATCACGAATACCTCTAGAACCACCCGTATGTACAACTACCATAGTTGCTAGACTCCATGTAGTTACGAACTTGAAAATCAAAATCAAATTGACCTGGTCCCATTTTCTGGAACATGCCAAGTTGTAATATATTGTGCTCTACTCATCATCCCAGCACTCTCAATGAGGCACCCATTTTGAGGTTATGGATCTCAGGCACCCAAATGGTAGCATATAAACACTGACTGGCCTATGTTCCATCTGGCACTATACCATTAGTTCCTCCTCAAAGACTGAAAACATTTGGTAGAGGAATTTTGCCTGTATCCCTCTGAAGTCTTATACTTTTCAAGATACCGGCTGTGTTCCAAGGAGCCAAAGAAGATATTCTAAGCTCCATGGATTGCATTGAATAAGGGAATATTTGCTGTGTACCTAACACACCTGAAAGAAATTCAACAATGCAGACAGATATGTCTACATAAAGTTTGGTAATTTTTAGAGGTGTAGCCAACATTCCTTGTGTACTTCTGAGTCTGCCAGCAAATGAAAGGTGATATTTAAAAAGAATGCTGCTATGCAGGTTTGAACCCACGACACATCAATGTGCATTACACATGCACACGAGGGAAACACGCGGCAATTTCTCCGAGCCATCAATAAGCGAGCAAACCGCGAGCAAACCGCCGTTCATAAGCATCTGCAGCTTATGGAATTTAAGCGGTGGGGCATGCCCCCTGTGTCAAGCTCTTGGAGTAGAATGCGACCAGATGCCACTTGCCATTGTCACCCTGTTGAGACAGGACAGTGCCGGTAACGTAGTCTGAGCTATCTGCCTCCAGCCGGTACGGCTTGGACTCATCCGGTAAGACAAGGCCCGGCTCCCGGGTGACCGCGTTTTTGATAGCTTGGAATGCGGTCGCCTCGAGTTCGGTCCAAACCCAAGGGGCGCGCTTCCTGGTGAGGTCGAACAGCGGCCAGGCAGCATCTGAGAACGCCTTGATGAACCGCTGAAACGGTGCGCTTACAATACGTCTTGAATATGCTTAGTTATAGTGTGTTGTGAAACAACACTACAACCACACAAACAATATCTTATCACTCCCAAAAGACTAGCGCAATCCTTAGGTGAGTTCAGGTCCGGACCGTAGTATGCGGCCAGCAGGTTTGGATTGTACAGTTAACAACGAAACAAGTACTATGAGGCACTAACAAAGTCCCCGCGGCACTTCACTTGGCAAGTTACAGCAGTTATCTTTCGCCGCGGCGTTGGATGAACATTTGTATGAGACGGATACAAGAAGGTAGTGACTATAAAGATAGTTCTATCACTTCAGGGCAGAGTTTGTACTTGGTGTTCACAAACTATCCCCAGCAATGGCCAATTCCAGTTGCTATAATGAGGCAAGCTGCTTCTTCCTTGGCAATTCTCTTTACTGCAGGACTCTCCCGTACAGCAGACCTAAACTTGTCCTCGTTTAGGGACGTTTCCTTCACTTTTATAGTAACAGCTTAAGCGTTGATTGCAAAGTCCAACTAATCGATCCAACAGCTAATGACAGGACTCTCCCTGACGAGTGTGAAGGCAAAGCAGCTGACAAATCACAACCAATTCTCAGGTGGTTAACCGTTTGAAGCTTAACTGATGAGTCCCTTGCTTGACAATTCGAGCCAACAACCAACTTCAATTTATAGACAAGTTACAAACAGAGATAGTAAACGAATCTCCGCGAAATATGCCTGAGGACACCCACGCCGATAGACGGTGCGATGAACTGGCTGTATGCGGGTTCTACAGGCTGCTTTTATAGTAATAGTACAAACGAAAGGAGATAAACTAGATATAGTAACTGAGATGTGGTGCTTGGTCATGTAGGTTCGTTCCCTCGTGGTTCTTCGTCGATCCCGCATGCTCTTGGTGCCGGGAGATCGTCGGTTTTGACCCCCGCGGTCTATATTTGGTATATTGGCAATACTGCGGTGCCTTCCGCACCCGCAGTACGATGCCGCGCTGGCCTGGGGTTGAACCCAGCCTTTTCAATACATTCCTCCTCGTGCTTGTCTTTGGTGGATCCGGCCGTGGGCAGTGCTTGGCCCGTGAAGTACTGGAGTGCCTGAATCCGATCGCTAGAATCCGAATTAGTACTTGTGTGTCTTTGATTTGACAGGTCGCGTCGCACTGCGGCACCACGTGATCGTCCGATCGCTTTGGCAGTTCCCTGTCTTAGGGTAACAATGGGTCTATGCTCGACCGTGGCCCGTTAGTAGGCTCCGCGGTAGGTTATACACAGTTATGGGACGCCGCGGCCGCTTTCCTCCATAATGTAACCGTTTAACACAACTATGTCTTTGGCAGAGAGGCGCCGCGGTGGTACTGCGGCAGCTCTCCTACGCAGTTTAATGTACCGCGCAACATGTTAAGTCTCGTCACTTCATCTATGCAGTCTCTGGGTCGCTTTTATAGGAATAAATCCCTTGAATCGGTTATAGGCGTTTATGGGTATATCTCCTTGGTAGTGTATTCAGAGTACAACACGCCGCGGCGTCACCGCAGTCGTGCTCTGAATACTACAGTCAGCAGTCGGAGTTTGCTCTGACTCTCCTTTATATCACCTAACAGAGTCCAGGTATACAGATATGTTTGTATATCACTGAAGCTACTCTGCGCCTCTTAATGATGTGTTTATAAGCGCAAAAATAGCTAGAGGACGTGCATTTGGTGTTGCGCCGTCTCACTGCCAGTAGAAGTTCGTGAAGCCGAGGAACTGCTGCACGTCCTTCTTGCACTCCGGCATCGGCCAGTTGGTGACACCGGCAACCTTGACCGGGTCCATCTCCATGTGATTGTGAGAGACGATAACCCCCAGGTACTCAATTGACGTCTTTTCGAACTCGCACTTCTCCGGGCGCAGGAAAAGCTTGTGCTCCCGGAGTTGGCAGAGAACTTCCAGGACGATCTCCCGGTGCCAGGTAATGTCCGAGTGTGCGATGAGGATGTTGTCGAGGTATACCATGACGTCTCCAGAGAGGATGAGGTCTTGGAAGATGTCGTTCATCATTGTCTGGAAGGTTGCAGGGGAGTTGGTCAAGCTGAAGTACATCACCAAGGGTTCAAAAAGGCCCCAGTTCGTCCGGAAAGCGGCCTTCCACTCGTCGCCTTCCCGGATGCGGACATTATTAAAGCCCCACCGGACGTCGAGTTTCGTGAAGAACCGGGCTCCTTTCAAACGATTGATGAGGTCGTTGATCAGAGGGATTGGGTACCGGTTCTTCATGGTCATCGCATTGAGCACCCAGTAATCCTGCACAAACCGGAGAGCACCGTCCTTCTTTTTGACGAAGAAGACGGGCGAAGCCATGGTGACTTCGACGGCTGGATCCGGCTGGTCGCCAACCCCTCCTCGATGAACACGTCGAGCTCGCATTGCTCGAGGGGTGAGATTGGGTAGACCTTACAGTTGGCCGTTTGGCATCTGGGATGAGTTCGATGGCATGGTCCCACGATCGACAGTCCAGTAGTGAGTCGAAGGCCTCTCGGTTGAAGACATCCTCGAAGTCACGCACCCACTCCGGAAGTTCATCCTTACCGGGTGCGGAGTTCTTGGCGAAGGCTTCAGCCAGCCGCTGCGAGACAGTGCTGGTGCCCGGATGTCTTCCGAGGAGAGAACTGGGTATAAAAGACCCGGTCTCCATCCTCGAGAGGGTCGTCTTCGTCGTCCGAGTCATCCGAGTTGTCTAGCAGGAGTTCGGGCAGGTCTTCCCTGAACTCGTCATCATCATCCTCGCTGAGCCGGTCGTCCATGTCGATAGTGCAAATAGTCGGGACCGGTCCAGCTCGGAGTTGCCGGACGATGGGGCGATAGTCTTTGCTTGCTTACGCTCGGCTCTGGCCTCATCGACACAGGTCGTGCAACCAGACGGGCATCGGCCATCTTGACCTCCCGGGTATCCCAGTTGATCTCGGGTTATGCTTCCGGAGCCAGGAGTACCCGAGATAAGCTTTGCTTACCAGCCCAGTTACAGCAGTTGGACTTGTTCGCTTGACCCTTGTAACGGAGGACCAGAGTCACGACATCTCGGATGAAGCCGGCCTGTTGGGAGAGCCGTCACATTGAACACCGGATGGGTTGCGAGAGCCGGCGGACCGGGATCCCGCTCACCTTAACATACTCGGAGTCAATGAAGTCGGAGGTTGCTCCACAGTCGATAAGCCCATCGAGCGAGAGCTTCACGCATTGTCAGTCGACTCGATCTCCAACGGAAGGTGGAGGGAGTTGCAGCAGATGTCGCAGCGACCGTATAGCGCTTAGGAAGTTTGCGCTCCCAAGCAGACTTACGGGGCGGACAGGTGGCCGGCCAGCCAGCGGGGAGGGTGACCTGTCTAGCGGCAGGGGAGCCGAAGCGACCAGTTGGTCGTCCGGTTGGGGGGTGCGTCTATGTTTCGATCGATGCAAGAGGTATATTGTCTGACTCGTTACATAAAATGTCGAAACGATTAGGGGACGCGATCGAGGGTGACTGCTCGCTCACCGTGGAGGGGAAAATCCTCAGGGCGGGTCTCAGTGAGGGCCTCGGTCGTGGCCATGGGGCCACAGTTCCTCCAACATCTCTCCTCCGAGCTGGCGGATCACTTCGTCAGCACATCGGTGTCCAGACATCGCTGGTGCTGGGCAATCTCGGGCAAGTGATTGGCATCTCCGCAGTGGAAGCAGCCACGGCATGGCACATGGCAGGCCGGGTGCGGTCTACGTCCATGGAGACCGGAGCCAGGAGGTGCAGGGCAGCGATCCTCGGCACGGGTGCGGCAACGGTGCCTGGCATGGACTGGTTCGTTCGGGGATGGGCCGGCAGAACCGGGTGGTGTCCGGGCCCCCAGCGTTCCGAGCACGGAGGTGCGACTTGTACTGCCGGTAGGCCCGGGCATGCCAGGCTGCATAGTCCTTGAGGCCGGGTGGGTCGCTAGAGCCGGTGATGGCAAGGTTGATTGCTGGGTCAAGGCCGGTCCGATACTTTGTGACCTTGATGAGTTCGTCTTCAAAGCCAGCAAGGTTGACTGAGTCCTCGAACTCGTCCGTGTACCGGAACACGTCCCAGTTGCCCATATGGTAGGCGTGAGACCCGAGTTTGTGCAAGGCGTGGTCCTGCTCGTTCTCCTCGATGAAACGGAGTCGAAATTCCTTGACAAACATCTCCCAGCTCGGAAATGGAAACTCTGCCTTGGCCGACTGGCGCTCAGCCCAACGTTGCGCCACATCTTTGGCCATGAACGACATGGCGTACCGGACAACCTTTTCCACGGAAAGTTCTCCATTCTCTACGAAAGCCTCTGGGACGAGCTGGGCATACGACCGGACGGCATGGAGAAACGCCCGGCCCTGCGTCCGGTCGCCGTCAAAGACGAACAGGGGGTTCAGCCAGAGGACCGATTTTGCGCCGGACCCGCCAGTTGTGCTGTACTGCGTGAATAGTCCTGGACCCGGTTCCGGAGCCGTTTTGGCAAGGGATAGGGCAAGCGAGATTGTGTGTTGTTGTTTTTCGAGTATTTTGGTGAGGCTGGCTAAGGTGGCCTCCATCCGGTCCATCCGGGCATCGGCGGCTGCTGTGTCAGCGCTGGACATGGTAGAATCGAGGACAGGGGAGGAGGGGATAAAATTGGAAGTTGGGGTGGTGGGAGCACTGCCACTGTGATCTGAACCTTCCAAGCCAAACTTCCCAATTTTGTCCAGTTAATCCCTAGAGAGAGTTTCTTCTGCTGTAAGGGCAACCTCTAGACCCGAGAATCTCAAGGGGCTAGCGAGGGGAATCCGAAGTAATGAATAAGGAGTAGCTAAATACAAGAAGATATGCACCTAGCGAGGGGAATCCGAAGAGAAGAAACTCTGAGGATTCCCACACTAGGTCGTGGGTATAAGTAGGCTACTGACTAGTAGCACATGACCGGAGTGATTGGCAGATGTCCCAGGCTTAATCGCAGACTTGATGCCATTGTGTAAGCGACCTGTGGGGTTCCATAGGTGGATTACGTAACTTGGGCCGGTCAACCGGGCGCCAGGTGCCAGATGACCGGGGCCGGGTGCCGGATGACCGGGGCTGGGGGCCGGGTGCCGGGTGACCGGGGCTGGGCAGAGGTTCCCCTGACACCTGGTTTCACAATCCCACCGATGATTACTGTGGCTGGACGTCCAACTTTAAATGCCAACTTTGGAGTTGCACAAAACCGGGCTGAAAGTCACTCTGTTATTAGTGGATTAGGTACATCTGAAATTGTAATCTAAACTACAAGAATAGAATTGGGTTTTGGACAAGCTGAAATGTGGCTGAAATCCTAGGAGTCAGATTGCAAAACGAATGCACTGAAATTGTAAACCGAAACTTACCGTTTTGGTACAAAAAAAGGTGCGTAAACCTAGCATTTCAGGTGTGCTGGAATGGGTACTGAAATTCCAGCTTTCATAACACATTCCATTCCAACTGAAATCTTAGATTTCGGTTTACATTTCAGCTTACAGCCGATGTCAGTACCGAGGGTGCGGATCGAAAATTTTCTGTTTTGGGATGTTGCCAAAGAATTCCCTATATTTCTGTCAGTTCTTCACCGATTCACATAAAAGCTAAATAGATCTACTCAGCTAATTCATGCACAATTAGTGATAGAGAGGAACTTGCGAAAATATTATGTATTAGGTAATTTCTGGTTTGGGGCTGTTTTTGCACTGAATAATGCCTAGCATGGTGAGAACATTTCCCAGTGACCTAGAATTTCGGGAGGAACAATGTGTATATGTTATGAAACAAGTGATAGCACCATAACTATATGAAATGTCCAGATGAATGTGATCTTGGCAATATCTCTGAAAGCCAAAAACTGCCAAATGTTTTCACTGGAGCTAGAAGGACTGTAACTAATTTATCCTCACTTCTGGCTCTATCACATGTTTTGTCAGGTATGCATGTGGTCTCTCCCAAAATTCTAGGTCACTGGGAAATGTTCTCACCATGCTAGACGGTATTCAGTGCAAAAACAGCCCCAAAACAGATATTACCTAATACATAATATTTTCGCAAGTTCCTCTCTATCACTAATTGTGCATGAATTAGCTGAGTAGATCTATTTAGTCTTTATGTGAATCAGTGAAGAACTGACAAAGATATAGGGAATTCTTTGGAAACATCCCAAAACAGAAAATTTTCGATCCGCGCCCTCGGTACTGACATCGGCTGTAAGCTGATATGGAAATCGAAACTATTACATTTGGTCAAGCTGAATTCGGTCGGCAGATGATCTGCAGACGACTCGTCCACAGATGATCTGCCACTCATCCGCAGACGATCTCATGAGGGAAAAGAGTTTCCCACCCCTAGCGGTCCGTTCTTTCTGGTCATGTGTGTCCTCACCGCCACCACCCCAATTCACCACAAAATTCCAACAAAATTTACGATTTGTTTCCACATCATTGAGGGCATTGTTCCAGCCCTGTCCAACTATTATGTGAGTACTAATGCATTAAATTTGACTTATTTTCGTTGTCATATGGCCCACTATTGGTCTACAAAAGTGAACTGAACACTCCTCAGCTTACTACAGTCCTCTGTTTGAGCTGAACTTGAGCCCCTAAAGGCTCATAGACGTGTTTGAGAGGCTCTTTCCCCTTCCTGCTAATATATAGGTCGAACTTTTTTTCGGCCCTCCCGGGACCCCCCCTCCCCCCCTACCCCCTGTCAGAAATTTGAATCCCAATTCCCCCTTGCTAGTCACTCTGTTAAGAGTACTGATAGAATCCCATCATTCAATATTGTTTTGACTAGTTTTCAATGCTTTATAGGTTTAATGCTCAGCCTCGGGACAAGACCAGCACCCTCTGTGTCTTGTTTCAGTTTCGATTGCTTTAATGTAACTTGTCTAAATCAAACAATTTAGGCGTGTTCAAAACCATGCCTTATCATCGGGGCACTGGGGTACATATTGGTAGTATAGAGACATTGGCTTGCTTCCTGGTCTAGGAGTGCTGAGTAAACACCGGTTATCCTCTGCTTGCCGAACATGTTCGCTGGATGGTGTTTCCCGAATTATTGCAGTTTGCATATGAATTGGCACAGCATCAGATTTTGATCGATTTGAGTTAGGATTTGGGGTAAACCAGGGTCCCAGAATGTTCCCTGGGCCTCCATAGAGTGGCAGTTCAAGAATTGGATCACTGGGACAGGTATTGACATTATGGCAGGATCTGCCGCACTTGCGGCGGCGTGATCCAAACAATGATCCATCCTTAACTGTCTCAGCCTAGGCCTGCATTCAATTCAAGCTCGGCAAGCCTGAAATTTGAAGAGTGTTTTGCCCCATGGCACCCATGTATATTAAAGACATATAATTGACAACTCAAGTGATTTCTATTGCATGAAAATTCAAATGCCGATGGTACGACTTTTGCCAACAATTGATCCGTACCCTTGGTTGGACCGTAGCGAATGCATTCTGGCCCCAAGTGCCTTGGAAACTTGGCAGCATGTAGTTAGGTGGTAAATCTACCATTCCCATGTTTTAGACGGTCCCAAAATATTTCATTTCCGCTGCCTAAAGATGGGCTAGACTCGTATCCAGTCTGCCACGGCAACACCTAGTGCAAGCACTATGCCATAGGCAGACTGGTACAGCTCGGGAGCGTTAAAAGGGCTGAGCGCAGAGTTTGAAAATTTCCATTTCCATCGTTATGGCATCAAATTTAATTACAGCCAATGTCGGAACCGAAGGCGCGGTCGAAAAATTCCTGATTTGGGATGTTTCCGAAGAATTCCCCATAACTCAGTCAGTTCTTAACGAATTGACATGAAACCTAGCTAGTTTTGCTAGGCTAATTCATGCTAAATTAGTGATAGAAAGAAACTTATGAAAATATCTCATATCGGATGATCTGCGATTTTGGGCTACTTTGGGATTGAATGTGGTCTAGAGGGATCAGGACATGTTCAAATGGTCTAGTTTTTTGAGACAGATAACCTGAATAGATTTAGAAAGGTGTCATAGAGCTGGGATTTTAATCACGGTACTTGGTGGCTTCAAGTTACCCAATATTGACCAGATGCTCTGAATAGCCAACGGGCCCAAAATAATTACAAGTCACCAAGTGCCGTGATTAAAATTCTGGCTCTATGACATCCTTTTAAATATATTCAGGTTATCTGTCTCAAAAAACTAGACCATTTGAGCATGTCCCGATCCCTCTAGACCACATTCAACCCCAAAATCGCAGATCATCCAATATGAGATATTTTCATAAGTCTAGCTCTATCACTAATTCGGCATGAATTATCCTAGCAACACTAGCTAGGTTTCATGTCAATCCGTTAAGAACTGACTGAGTTATGGGGAATTCTTCGGAAACATCCCAAATCAGGAATTTTTTGACCGCGCCTTCGGTTCCGACATTAGCTGTAATTCTTTTCAGTTCAAAGGAGGGGTAGGGATGTAAGGCTCATAGCTACACTTCTGTCTTTTCACATTTTTTATTTTACCCTCAGAGAGTCTGCGTGCGAGAGCCAGTTTTAATCGAGAAACTTACTTTCGGACCGACGTCACCGGTAACGACGTGATCTGCTGTCATCGGCGCCACCCAAGAATTTCAAACTCCGGGCTCAGCCCTTTGGCGTGTCCCGAGTTGTACCAGTCTGCCTACGGCATAGTGCTTGCACTAAAGAATTGCCGTGGCAGACTGGTAACGAGTCTAAAGATGGGCGCTGGCGGCCGGATTGCAGAAAATAGGTTTCTCAAAACTTGGTAGTACACTGTGAAATCAGTACCATTCCATGCGCCCGTCGGAATAGTGAATTTAGCATATAGTCCCAGCGGAATACATTGGGAATTGAGCACCGAATAAATCATTTTCTGCCGCTACCAAAATCGGATCAAACTGCGGCTGTGCCAATACATATGCAAACTGCAATAAAGAAAGCTGTCTGGATGAGATTAAATTCTGACCAGCGGATTTTCTCCAGTCTGTGTGTGTAGAGTAGCTGGTTATTCGTGATTTGCCGAACACCTTCCCAAGACGCCTCCCAGGATACAGAAAAAAAAAGTTGTAATTTCGACTGCTCGAGCCTGGGCCCTGGTAGGCACATGCAATCATTGGGCTGTAAGGTGCATATGTATCTGATATACCCACAATTCTGTTATCGCCGTACATCTGGAACATGAGACGCGTAGTGGGCGGGGTCGGGGGCATGATGGAGCTGAGAAGTCTTCGTGAGCACAAGGAGTCCGAATATCGTCAGTTCGAAATAGGACAACGGGATCCCAGCTCCACAAAGGTATCAGAACAATCTGGCAAGGATCTTTTTTCATCAGTATGAACGCTCCCGGTGGAAGCATCAGTCTGGAGGCGTTGACTCACTTCCCAATCTAGGTGTCCGCCGCTTGCCGAAGACTCACTGGACGGTGTCTCACCAGAATACAGAAAAAACCGTTCTAAATTTCGACCGCTGGTGGGCACGTATGATTATTATCATGAGTGGGCTGTAAGTTGGATCTATATCTGGTATCACTCACATGGATAGCCGCTCATTTTCATGCCGAGAGTGCGTTATCGCGTAGTGGGCGGAGCGCCTACAATCACGGGGCATGCTGAAGCGGGGAAATCTCGCCTTTCACCTACCACTTTTGAGGTGTAAATACACGCAGTCCGAGAATCGTCGGTCCCAGCTCCAGCGGTAGAAGTATTATTGTAATCAGTATAGTTGACTCACTTCCCGATCTAAGGGCCCTGTAGATACCCGCCGTTTGCCGAACACATCAGAGGGCGTCTAATCCAGAAAAAACTGTCCTACATTTCGAGGTACGATTGTTGTCACAAGTAGGCCCACAATAGAGAGATTGCACGCCTAGTACAGTATGATTGAATGATGTGGCCAGGACCCGGGACCTATTGGAGTCTAGAGGCCTCACCTGGCGCCAGTGGGAGGTACGCCCCATCGCTACCACACATCCATGGGCTTGGCGGGAGTTGAGGACAACAAAAGCTTAAGATCGTACGGCAAGGTGCATGATGACACATGATCCAAGTTGATCGGTAATTCGTCGGCAACGCAAGACCGCCCTCAGTGCATAGCGCTCTCACCAAGTGCCTCGACAGCTTTTCAATGATGACAGGTACCTGCCTTCCTTCCGCCCTGGACTGCGTCTGCTGTCTCCTGACCCAGCGACCGCACCAGGCACACCGGCCATTACCTCAGGTATGCGCGATCTCAGGGCGTCAGAGTCTTTGCTCGCTTTTCAGGAGTTACCAAGGGAGTTGCTCTGCCGCCAATTTGCTGTAATCCGCCGTTAAAACGGAGTCAATTGACACTTCTATCATGCTCGAAATGGATCCGGACTTCTGGAATCCTGGCCCACTACATCGGACGCGAGATATGTATCACCTCATCGCTCTTGTATTCCCAATGGGTCAAATGGTCGGGCTCGGCTTGGAATGAGAATAAACTCCATAGCACCTCACGGATTCTATGCAAGACGGGAGAGGTTCTTTCCATCCACTCTGAATCACTTTTCTTGCGATTTAATTGGATTGCATCTGAGTCGCGCGAACATGTGACCTCCTCTTTCTCTTATGGCCATCCAGCGGTTTTCACGGCCCTGGGCGCTCAAAATCTTCAAATCTTCCCTCTTTTGTTTTCCATGGAAAGGTGCAACCCGTCGGCATGTGTTGATGAGAATGGAAGGACCCGCAGGACTGCCTTTACCCACAATTGTAACCTCGGTCTCACCGTCTGGCGTCTATTTCATAAGAGACCAGGCGAACGACCACTTATTCCTTTCAGCCCACCATGCACCGCCGACTGACCTCCCTGCTAAAATCGTCTAAAACCTCAGAAGTCCCAGAGTGGCCGCGGTTTCACCATGGGGACGACTCAGAATCGACGGTATCTACTATCGCGAAGGAGGAGCCGCTCCCGCCTGCGTCATTGAAGATCAAACGTGTAGATTACTTCTACTCGCGCTGGTACAACGCATGGCGGTACAAGGTATGTGTTATCTCCGCCGTGCTGCACAATCTCTGACCTCTTTCTCAGACAATGAGCTCAAAGTTGACAGTGGACACGCTTCCCGTCCTTTCTGGTGGACACAATGACCAATGGAAGGACTACGGTCTGGTGTATGTGTCCCATTGCCTCTATGATCTTCGGCTGACTTAGGAGTTAGGTTCGTGCGCACGATACCCCGGCAGGAGAACGGACAACCGACATTCCACATCATCATCACCAGCGAGTACATCCTCAAGGCCTGCCAAGATGTGATCCCGGCGTGGACCACCTGGCAGACCCAACCCCTTCAAACCGCCCATGAGACCAGTGTACACCCCTAGCTTTCTCTCTCTCTGCACCCCGATCTGACGCCGCCGCAGTACGAGCCCGAGTGGTTCCTCCCCTACCTGCCGAGATTCATGGAGTACCGGGACGTCCTTGCCTCAAAAAAGGAGCGCTCGGTACTGGATGAGCGTGTAATGTCCTCCGCAAATTTGCTGATAACATTTCTGCTTGCGGAATACGGCAGCAACATTGCGACCATCGAACGACTCATCACCCAGGGAGAGATCACATTTGACCTCCTCTACGCAATATTCATACCGAAGACACTCGTCGTCGCACGCTGCTCCATCACAGGCCTTGAACGTCTTTTCTGTCTGCGGTACTGTACCCGCAGGCTCATTGACGGCGTCCCCGTCTGTGAACTCGAGCTCGAAGGCGTCGACTTCATCGATCACGCAAACGGGGGCGTCGCCATCGGCCGTGTTTGCACGCTCAGAACCATCGAGCATTTCACCGGCACGACGCTTATTAACTCACTCGCCGTGTTCCCACTCACGTTCCACGCATGCGAAGCGCAGCTGCGCGAGACGATCCTGCAGCGGGGCCAGAAGTGGGTCGATCTCATTGGGGTACATCACATGGAGTATAGCGGAATCGCAGTACTGTATGCCCAAGATTCCCCTTCGCGGCATCCTCACTGGCTCTCGCGACACCAGGTAGGCGTCCTACAGCCTCCGATCAACTCCGCTAAGGCCGCTATCTTTAGGTCGAGGGCCGTATTATGGTTGATCGCGGTACGTCCTTTATCCTGCGCTATACGTTAGTGGTTACGAGAGATCCACAGTGATGTTCCACCGCGTAAACCCGAATTATATGTTCCCGAGGCCGGCCAACCCGCCGGACGGAGAGCCGAACATCGGATACAGCATGTGTATTCACCTAAAAGAAGGGGAGACACCTCATCTCTCACCCGAGCAACTGATTATCACGCCACCTGTCGTGTATGGGTACGCCCCCCGTTCTCTTGGATTGATCACTTGCTCAAATAGATTGGAAGGTTCTCGCTCTCCGACAAAATCTGGCGTAATTAGTCTCCCTGTTCAATCTCTACTCACCTTCCTCATGTCATCAACTCCCTCGCTTCTCTCTCATCTCCTGCTCTTCTTTCCTTTTCCTCGTCTCGCCATTCCTTCAACTCACCATTCCACAGTGGAATTCGACATTACAAAGGTCGCCCCCGTATCTTGGAACGCGGATGCCTTCGCGAACCTTGTGGTGCCTGATGAACACAAGAATCTCCTGCGTTCCCTTATCGGGGCGCATCATGAGAAGGCAGGGTTCGACGACTTCATCCGAGGCAAGGGTGCGGGACTCGTTGTCAATTTGTTTGGGCCACCAGGTGTTGGTGAGTCCAATCGATGCGCCTCTCTTGACCTTCAGAATCACCGACTGACGCTGCCTCCAGGAAAGACCTTCTCCGCCGAGGCGACAAGTGAATATGTCAAACGCCCATTGTATGTCATTGGGGCCGGGGACCTGGGCACCTTCGCTGGGGTTGTGGAAGACGCACTTTTGAGCGCTTTCAAGCTGTCGACGGCGTGGAAAGCAATTGTGCTCATTGATGAGGTCAGCCTTTTCACCCATGTGTATGAGGGAAATAACCGGTAGTCTCACAGGCGGACGTGTTCCTCGAGCGCCGTTCACTTAACGACCTCCACCGCAATGCCATGGTTGCTGTTTTGCAAGTCCCTCCCTTATCTGCTCCCTCACGGCAATGCTAATGGATGATTGACCTGGCAGCCTGCGCCAGGTCGAGTACTTTCGCGGAATCCTTTTCCTCACGACCAACCGCGTTCGAGCGTTCGACGAGGCATTCCTCTCGCGGATCCACGTCGCGTTGCACTTCCCGGAGCTCTCCGAGGCGTCGCGTGCGCAGGTGTGGCGCGCGTTCATCGCCAAGGCAGTGGTAGAGGGCATCTCCGACACTCAAATCGCGATGCTCGCGCAGCGCCGCATCAATGGGCGGCAGATTAGGAATGCGGTGGGCACGGCGAACTCACTTGCACTAGGGCGTGGCGAGGTCCTAGGGCTGCAGCATTTCGTGGAGACATTGGATGCCATGGATGTGTTCAGGGAGCAATTTGAACAGACGAAAGCGGAACAGGTGGTGGCATAAGTTACGCCCGACTTGACGAACAGTACAGCAAAACGACATGTAACCGTACCAACCTATGTATATGTACAATTTTACCCTGAGAGTGCACAAATAAACATAAGAGATGATAATCCAGGTCGGGGGCTTCTTGATCCGTTACCACCACCATCTCCCACTTTCCCACGCTGGCCTTCACTGGTCGACGCTGAGATAAAGCGAGATTGGTGGCGGGAATGGCTCAAGGAGGGTTTATAGCCAGGGTTTGTAGCCCAAGGGTGACCCCCGCACCTGCGTAGCCTACGAGCTACACCGCACAAGTTGCGGAAGGAGCCTACGAGCCCAATAATCATAAAAGCCTGCGAGCTCTTCTCAAATCCGACCCTCCTGTCAAGACGTAGTGAAGGCTAGTAACTGCGGATGGTGTGTCCTTCACTTCAATTCTTTCAGAGTCTTTCCTTTCCCTCTCCCTCCTCCTCAATGCTGGCGTCGTCGCCCGCACCCCATGATCACCTATGAGTCATGAATTCTGTGACGGTCCCGAGATCACGTGACTAATCTGCTGAAACTCGTTCTTTTGGCGACTCACATCGGCCATGGTCGTCGCTTTCCCAAGCGCAACTGGTCTCGCACTGAGATGCTCAGGGTAACTGAAGCTTTCGAGAGAATATTATCGATCTCAAATTCGGGGTAACGTGCGGATGAATATTGAACACCACCGTAAATTCGTCGTGAATGCCAAGGTGAATTCAGACTTGATGCAGACTGCTCTAAGCCTGGCGAATACTAATGGCATACAGCCATGCTTTAGGAGACACCACAGGTCACATTCCGAATTTTATCCTCAAGATTGGAGAAGCTACACTGAACATGCAGCAAGCACTATGATGTGGCTGTTCTATGTACTCTTGCGGGCTGAGCCGAAGATTTCAGGCAATACACTCATAACATCCTGGGAAACTATTCTGAGTCATTTTTTATATATGAGTGAAGACTCCACGAAAACCTCGCGCCACAGCGAGTACTCGATCCCTCGTCTGTAATCCAAGCTTCCGATATTAATGTCAAATAGGCGGTCATTGTAAAATTTAATTATTCCCGACGTTACCTTGACTTCAGACGGATTCAGCACAGATGTGTGCTCTAAACTTTCAGCCTCCCCCTTGATCTCTCGTGCCCATGGGACTTGATACATTCACCCAAAATAAATACTCCGTGACGGCGGTCATTAAACGCACCCTCTTACATGCTTACACAACCTAACAAAATCGATTTAAGTACCTTGGGCCCTCCTGGTGCACGGGAGGGTTTCGGGGACGTGGCACATCCCTCTCGCGAGTGCCTGCCGGCTGCGAGTCCAGAATATGAAATCAGCAGGAGTCAGGGGACCCAGGGCCTATCCCTGGCTACAAATGTGCGGCCCCTCCTGTGACAGTCTGGTTGCTCTGGCTATTACAGGGCAAAGCGAAGGGCAACAGGGTAGTACCCTAAATAATATTTCCGCTCTAGCCCAAAGCTTTCCAAGCCTAGCAGATCCCAATGCCATGGAAGACATTGAGCTGGAGCCGCAACGGAGTATTATGGAAGGTACTTCCCACCAGGTGGAGATGCAAAGGAGAGATTCCCAAGATCTGTATTTAAATGATAGTACACCAGCCCATGCAGTGATGAATGATACAGACACGGAACGGTGCGCAGGAGAATTGAACTTTGATGACAATGGCTGGGAACGATTGAATCTGAAGATACGAAAGTTAAATAAACCGCCGCGGGTACGAAACTCCGGAAAATTCACACGCTCGAGTATAACGATTGGTTCACTTAACATTGCTGGCCGGGACACAAATGTGTCCATGCACAATCGAAATCACAAGTTTCAATTCCTCAAACAAACCATAGATTCAAATAACCTCGGTGTCCTAGGAATGCAGGAGACCCATTTTGATCCTGAATCGGCGGCAAAATTTAACAACATTTTCAACCGCTGGTTCAAACTCTTTTACTCTGCCCACCCAGAGAAACCCTGTTCCACAGCCGGGGTGGCTTTTGTTGTGAACAAGAAATTCCTGGACACTGACAACGTCGTTGAATATGAATTGATCCCGGGACGTGCTTTAATGATTGTGATTCCATGGCACAAGGGTTCAACACTGAATATTCTGAACATATATGCCCCAAATCGCTCTGAGGACAGAGACAAAATGTGGAAGGAACTATGGAATCTTTGGCTCAACAATCCTCGACTGCCGTTGCCGAATATCACATTGGGAGACTGGAATTTCGTCGAGGATCCAATAGATCGTAACTCAGGGAAAACGGATTCAGTCCCAGAAAGTTATAAACGACTTAAGCACCTGTTTCGACTACGCGATGGCTGGCGTGCAACCTTCCCAGACACTCGAGATTATACCTGCGTCCAACACCGAACAGATTCACGAACAAATGAAGTACACGACTCGTATTCCAGAATTGACCGAATTAATGTGGACAGCCAAGACTATGATTCATATAGAGACTGGACAATCAAACATTGCCCTGTGAAAAGCGACCACCGATTGGTGACGGTACAATTGACATGCCGCCCAGATGAGCGGCCTGGACAGGGAAGATAGAGCTTACCACTCTACCTGTTGAAATCATCGAAATTCATGAAAGAAGTGCAAGTCCTGGCAACGAAACTTTTGACAGATCTGGACGATCTGAACAGCTCTGAGCGTAGCCCAACTCAAAACATTCAGACCCTATGGGCACAATTCAAGTTTGATGTTGCAAAATACGGAAAGTACTGTTCGCGATTCATCACCAACGACTCAACTCGTCAAATTCGCACCTGGAAGACTCAACTGACTCTAGTCCTCCATGATGATGATATCCCCCTACAGGATAAGTCGGAGGCCATCTACATGCTCGAAAATAAAATCCGCAAGAGTCTGGAAGAAGAAGCGGAAAACAAGAAAGCTTCGGTTGAGGCTCGTTATGATGTTGAAGGTGAAACATTGCGCACAAAATCATGGACACGGTCCGCAAATCCCATGGCCCAAAGGAGTCCATAAACGAGTTCAAGAAAAATTCAGACTTGGAGGAACCGGTACCAAGCTACGAGGTTCGCCCAAAAGAGATGGCAAAGATGGCGCGAGATTACCATAACTCGATCCAATTCAAGGACCAGCCAGATGAGTATGGGAGGATCATGGCGACCGAAATTACCCTGGAAAAATGCAAGGTCCGACTGTCAGAAACGCAATTTAATGAAATGAACAAGGAGATTTCATCGGAAAACGTGAACCGTGCACTAAAACTGTCAAATAACGGTAAGTCCCCAGGACTTGATGGAATTCCATATGAGTTCTACAAGATATTGGACATCTTATTCCGACAGAGCAACGATGCTGACCAGAAACCTTTTGATGTAATAACATTCCTTACCAGCTTGTACGTCGACGTTAAGACATACGGAATGGTTGAGACGTGTAAATTCAACGCTGGATGGCTATGCCCAATTTTCAAGAAGGGAGATAAATCCCTAATCAGTAATTATCGGCCTGTCACCCTACTAAACTGCGACTACAAATTAATGACAAAGACCTACTCTTTAACACTGATGGATGTTGCCCCGTCTCTGGTGCACCCCAACCAAGCTGGTTTCATGAAGGGCAGGAAAATTGAGGACCAGGTGAAGCTTGCAAAATTCCTTTTGAACTATGCTGAGGCAGCACAAGAGGATGGACTCATAGTTGCTCTAGATCAGGAGAAGGCCTATGACAGAATAAATCATACATACCTATTGAGGGTTCTCCAACATATGGGGTTCCCACCAAGATTTTATAACACAATTGAAACCCTATACACGAATGCTGAGACTGTCGTAATGATTAACGGGGAAATTAGTGAATCGTTCATAGTCATCCGGGGTGTTCGACAGGGAGATCCCCTATCATGTCTTTTATTTAACCTGGCGATCGAGCCGCTGGCCTGTTTGTTAAGAGATTCAGAACTTAAAGGCATTAAAGTGCCTGAAAAAGACGAGGAGCTCATCGTCTCTCTTTTTGCAGATGATACGACAATATATTTGTCATCCAGTAATGACCTAGAAAAACTCTGGGAAATTTTGCGACTATGGTGTGCTGCATCGACAGCGAGATTTAACGAACACAAAACAGTCCTTTTACCATTTGGTCGGCCCGTTTATCGGGCTAAGTTGCTGCAGGAGAGAAGGCTAAATGACGAGATGCGAATTGGCGCAATTGAAGAAACAATGAGAATAATTCCCGATGGTCAAACTTGCCGCATGTTGGGCGCATGGATCGGAAATAATGTGCCATATATTACGCCATGGCCCAATGTAGTTGAAAAAATTAACAGTGACCTCGAGAGATGGAAACTAACATCACCCGGTCTCGAGGGAAAACGGCACATAATCAACATGATGATTGGGGGCCGAACACAATATCTGACCAGAGTCCAGGGCATGCCCAAAGACGTTGAAGACACTTTGATAAAAGCCGAACATATCTTCCTTTGGGATGGAAAACGGGCCAGAGTAGCACACGAGACGATGATTCTAGATATTGCCAACGGTGGAAAACAGATCCTGGATATCCCAGCGAGAAACGAGGCAATCGACCTGTGGAATTTACAAACTTACCTGGTACAAGGTCAGGAGCGCGCTACTTGGTGCTATTTTATGGACTATATTCTGACCAATTTTTTGGAGAAGAGCTACGTCAAGATCCGACCGGGGCAAGTCTTGAATGTTTTCTTGCAAGACATCCATATCCCCGTCTCCAAAGAAACACCACTGCCAGATGAGATCAAACGAATGATTTTGACAGCCCGAAAATATGACCTAAAATTCACAGCACTGTCAATAAGCAAGGCAGTGAAGTTGCAAATGCCAATGTGGAAACATCCGGGGGTGGATACCACCCAGTACACGCGCGCAAATCGACGCAAGTCTGCAAAATGCTTACGACTCAACCATGAAGTTCGAACAGTCCATGATGCACTGATAATTGCAACGCGGAAAACCACTGTATCAAGAAAACCTCATACCATAAATCCCTCAGGAATTGGGCGCAAGAACTGTGGATGTCCTTTGTGCCAAAGAGATCGAAATGAGTTCTACTGTGAACATCCTGGGGAATGCATCGAAACGGCCAAAATGTTTATAGACTGTATTACACAGAAATGGAACCCAAGGATCGCAAATAATGACCTATGTGAAGTCCTGGCTCTGACAAACTCAGAGCTCGAAGGAAACGAAATGGCAGTACAGACGGATCGAGCCATGGTGTTTAATCCGGATTTTACCCTGACTGACATCAAAACCGGATTCCGCATCTTTGCCTCTGAAGAATCACTGAACGAGATCTCCGCAAAGAGACATATGCATGGAGACACACTGAGCACGATCACATACTTCTTGCACCCACAGATTATGCATGCTGGCGAGTTTGAGCCGGAGATCAAACTTATATTCACGCGAGTAATTGACTCTGTACAGGATAGTATGGCCCTATCCATAACTTTCGATAGGTCCGATATACCAATGACTTTCTCATCTGCACTTTTGGGGGCATTATTATTGATACTGCAAAATACTCAGCAAGATGTTCCGCTCCTCATCTGTGCCTCTTCTGACTTCCTAATACGAGCCTTGGTTAAAGACAGAAAAAAATATGAAAATGACTTGTTGGATCCTAACTCCCGGCTGCTCAGGGCTGTGGTCGCCATGTTGAACGAGAGGGTAGGCCGAACACAGTTCAAGAAAGTTGAGCAGAACCTCGCTAAATTTGATAGCGATGAACCAATTCAGATAGTTCAATTAGACACAGAACCAGACATTATGTTCCTATCTCCAGGAATGCTTTTATCACTGGGGTCCCAGAGAATTTTCACCAAAGTTATACGATCCCTACGTCCAATACCCCATCGAAAATCGACTTTCATAAATCTAGACCGCATTCGCTGCTCCATTGAGGAAATTTCTGGATACAAACCATCTGATGCGATGATTTGGTCATCCATTCGGTCGCCTACAATACAACGGCGTTCACGGGAGTTCTTGTGGAAATGCATTCACAACACCTTCAGAGTAGGTGATTTCTGGTCCCATATAGATACTCTCCAGATAAATGGCAGATGTCATGTCTGTAATGTGACTGAATCTTTGGAGCACATTGCTTTGGAATGCTATTCTCCAGAGCAGAAGATTATATGGTCTCTCACGAGACAACTGTGGTCAAGGAAATATTCCGCTTGGCCAAAACTCAATTGGGGGTTGATCTTAGGGTGTAATCTCGTACGATTTAAAACACCAAATGGAGTCAGACCCGAGCAAGGGAGACTGTTTGCAATATTGGTCTCGGTTGGATGGCATTGTATTTGGAACCTGCGGGTGAACCGTGTTATTACAAATCCTGGTACAACACTTACCGTGGATAACATCCACAATCACTGGCTGAAATTAGTAAATTCAGCCTTGCGACGCGACCGTATTCTAACAGACAAAGTTAAATTTGGCCCACTCGCGTTGAGAAAGCAAATGGTACTAAACACATGGAGTGGGCTGCTTATGGATGAGGACTCATTGCCGGATGATTGGACACTCACAGAGGGGGTTTTAGTGGGTATATGGCCAATGAATGGTATCGGATAAGTCACACAGGCCAGAGTCCCACACTGATTAAAATATTGTGCATAATGGCATTTCCTCCTGGACAAAATTCACCGGCATGACTGGCCCAAAACCAGCAACACAAGCGGACGGACTTAGAATGCATCTGCAGACTTTGATCTTGTTACTCCAAACGCTCCAAAAAAAAAAAAAAAAAAAGATAATCCAGGTCACCAGGTGCAAAACAGTAAGTGATCTTCCTCTTTCCAAAATCTAAGCGGTCGGATTCGTTCGACGAGTGTAGACCGGAAAGGTTACCTGTGATATTGAATCCTTGATTGCTATAAATTTTTTCAAATTGAAATTACTTCGAACTTGAGGACCCGTATCACGACTCAGCCAAAGGAGTGGTTCGAAAGTACCAGAGCCGTGTATTGGAATTGTGGGTGTAAATTTGTCTTAAATATGCAGAGTAGAATCACCTGGACGACATTACCGATCTTTCCGCTTGACTCGCAATGAAACCCTACTGGATCACTATCGTATCGAGCATGAGCAATAATAATAATAATAAATTGAGAGATACAAAGCACTATGTATCTGGATCGCAATTTAGAACAGCGTTGCAATTGTTAGCATCAGGGAAAAATTTGAGTGATTAATATTTCATCACCTCACCCGTGAAATCGGCAAAGGGATTTTGACGCAGCGCTGATGTTTGACGCGTGCAACGTCAGTCTGCGCCAGTTCGATTTTGCGTCAGGTGTGAAACTTACCTTTACCGCTATGCTCGACCTCCCATATACTACAGACATTTAAAGGGATGATGAATACATGCTTTAGCCCACAGTACGAAGCGTGAGGGCATTTGAAACATTCAACAAAACTCTGTGCTGCGTAGAATCCAGAAAAAGTCAAACTGCCACCAGATTGACCTCATTTTCAGCAGCTATCTCCGGGTCTTCAGGATCAGATAAATCATCTTCGCGCTCCTTCGCAGTCCCAGAGGGTGCACCGAGCCCTGTCAAGCATACCAAATTGTTTCTGTGTTACTCCAGCACACCTTCACTAACCCCTGCTAGCCTTGTCAATAGATTCAACCTGTTGAGCCTGGGATGAACGCTGAAACAGTGGTCCTGCTGTTTCCCACAGCTCCACTGCCTTCAGGAAGTCACCATGGCTCTGTGAAATATCCCCCAGGCGAGTCATGCATTCTGCTCTGCAACGATGGACATCCATCTGGGTAAATCCTTCCAGAGCAATGGTGAACAGACTGGTGGCAACATCCTCTTCATCCTGAGAAACAAGAGTATCTCCAAGGAATTGGAGAGCTTTATGAGCTGCAAGCCTCTCTTTTGATTTGAGAGAATGTACGAGGAATACTGTTGGCCAGGATGATGCACAATGTGAACCATTCCAGCGGCTGATATCACCAAGGCGCTCCAGGCAGTAGGATATTATTTCAGTACTGTGTCCCACTAGTAGATAATTTGATGCATCTTTCAAAAAGTATTTTTGCTTCCAACGTACTTCCTTCTCTTAGATAGAGATCACCAAGCATAGCATCCCAACACAATAGGCCTGGGGTAAATCCCATTGTTGTAAATAATGATTTGGCAGCATGGAGAATCCTCTGGACATCATCTTTTGCAGCACCAATTACATAACCTGCTTGAAAAACATCGCAACTGGGGTACTGACCCCCGGGATTGAGCCATCTACCTGATGTCGGATCGTTTCTTTCTCTCTCTCTTCAATTTCCGTTAGATTCAGGCGATGTATTCATTTGGTCTACCAGAATCCAAACCAACATTTTGTCAATCCGATTTGATACCCACATCTACAGATTCAACACTAGCCTTATATCGGCTCGATGGCGGTGAGACCGCACCTGCGTCCCTTCAGATAAGTGTCGAAGGCTTAAGCAGGCACACCCGTTCGACTCGGGAACGAGCCTTGAGACACTAGCAAGATATTTTTAATGTTCGGGCCAAAGAAGAACTTGCCTTTTACGGCCATGTCCCCGTCTAAGGGCAGAAACGCCTCTACAACTACACCTCCTCCCCCTCCCATCCTCACCCCCTCATCCTCGTACGACGACCTCGCCGACGACCCACAACCCTCCCAACGAAACCCCCGCGCGCTAATCGCGTCGATACGAGGAATTATCTCTGTCGCACGCGCAAGCAAGAAGCACCCCACTGTCGATGGGTACGCCAAGATCTTTGCGTCCCTCGACCTCCTCGAGGCCGTCCTGAGCGACGGGGACCACATCGCCGCCACCCTAAGCTCCTTCAAGGCTGATATCATCGCCGAGCTCGTGGCCGCCACTGCTCGCCTCCCCGTCTCGTCGTACGCATCCGCCGCCGCCACCCCGCCCCCCAGCACCCCCTCGCCGCCCAAGCCCACGCCAGCAACCAAACTGAACGAGTTTGTAGTCTCGCTCGACAAGGGTAACGACGTGCTGGCGCTCCCAGTCCCGGAAATCAAGGCGAAGGTGGAAACCGCGGTAGCCGCGATAGGCGTGGAGAAGCTGAAAGATGTGAAGCTCAAGGGAGTAAGGGTCCTCCCGCGCGAACGCCTCCTGATCGCGGCCGACTCGGAGAAGACTGCCTCGCTCCTAAAGCAGTCTGCCTCGCACTGGGTCCCCCGACTAGCAAAGAACAGCCACCTCGTAGTCCCGAAATGCGAGATCGTCGTCAATGGCGTACCCCGGACCTTCAATCCCTCCTCTCCCCACGCTGCACACGAACTCTATGCCCTCAACCGCTCGTCCATCTCCAGCCCCTCCGTCATCAGCGAGGTCCGGTGGCTGAACGCGAAGGCCCTGAGGGACCCGAACAAGCGCGCCTCCTCGCTCCTCGTCACGCTCTCGGACCCGCTGTCCGCCAACCTCAGCATCAGCCAAGGTCTGGCCGTGGAATCGACGATCTGCACCGTTCATCGGTACGAGGAACCCCCCACGCAGTGCTACAACTGCCAGGGCCACGGTCACACACAACACCGATGCAAGGAGACGTCCCCAACGTGCGCGCGCTGCAGCCTCCCTCATCGCACTTCTGCCTGCCCATGTTCCTCGGAGCAGGCAAAGTGCGCGGACCGGAAGCGCTGCCCCCACTTCTCCCCACGTTGCGCCTCCTGCAAAGGAAAGCACCCCGCCTTCAGCAAGGATTGCCCCGTCCGCGCCAAGGAGCGAGAGCTTCAGCATCTCCGCCTCCGTGATCGCATCTTCTTTGGTGATTTCGACCCCTTCGACCCCTCCCACCGCCTTGACCTTGATGCGCCGTTCTTCTTTGCCCCTCCCTCCGATGCTCCACCCCCTACTCCCCTTACTTAATGAATCCACACACCAATACCTACACCGTCAATGCCTTTAGAATACAGTCCCTTAATTGCCACAAATGTTACAACGTCCTCTCCTCCCTCTTAAACACCACGAATCCCGACGACTACGATATATTATGTATACAAGAACCCCCTCCGGACCTCAACAAGTTTCCTTCCCTCTCCTCCCCATACTGGATCCGACTCACCCCCACCTTCCGCACCGAATCCCCTGATACCGTACTGTACATAAATAAAACCATTCCCTCTTCCCGATACGTTCAAAATAAAATAAAGTCCTCTTATATTACCTCAATTACTCTTACCCTACCTACCCATACTATACATATAATTAGTGTCTACAATCCCCCGGAATCTGACGACGACGCAATCCGAACCCTCAAGCGCTTCCTCTCCTCCCTCTTCCCTCTCCCTCCCAACCACTCGTTCCTCATCCTAGGCGACTTCAATAAACACCATGTTCTCTGGACTGGTCCAGACTTCCCGCTCCGCACTGCAAGAAGTGACGCCTCTGCCCTTGTCGACATGATGTCCGCCAACGACCTCGCCCAACTCGTCAAGGCTGGCACCCCCACCTTCTTCTCTGCGCCGCACAACACCTGGTCCACCTTAGATCTGGTCTTCGCCTCGAAGGGTGGCTTAGCCGACCGCCTTGTCAAATGCTCTACTCTCCCAGGCCACGGATCCGACCACGCTGCAATCCTCGCCACCTTCAATATCGCAGTAGATCACCGCGAAATTCCCCTACGCCGCAACTTCCGAGACGCCGATTGGAAGGAATTCCCCGCTCGGCTGGAGACGCACCTGGCCGCTAATCCTCTGCCCCAGTTGCCGCTCTCCACCCGCGGGGACATCGACGTGTACACGGATGCTCTCACCAACACCGTCGTTCTCGCTCTGCAGGAACACGTCCCGCTATCCCGCCCCTCCCCGTACGCCCGTCGCTGGTGGAACAAGCGCCTCTCCCTGCTCCGCAAAGAGTACAATCGTGCCCACAACGCCATCGTCAAGGACGACCCAGAGGACCCGAGCTGGGCAGAAATGCGTGCGGCGAAGAATAAGTACCACAGCGCGATCCGCCGTGAAAAGCGGGCGCACTGGCGGCAGTACGTCACTGACCTCCCGCGAGGAAATATCTGGAAAGCAGCAAAATATGCGATGCAGGATGCGAGCAGTTCTTCCTCGCCCTCCTGCATTCCAGATCTTACCTCACCGGACGGCTCCGTGGCGTCCTCCCCTGCGCAAAAAGCTGATGTTCTTCACCGCAAGTTCTTTCCCCCCAGACCCGACGTCCCACCCCCTCCGCTCGGTCCCATGCCTGCCCCGCACCCCTCCCCGGTCTTCACACTCGACCACATCCTCTGTGCCATACGCAAGATTTCCCCGTGGAAAGCCCCAGGCCCATCCGGCATCCCTAATGTCGCCATCATCTCGGCACGGGAGCTTCTTGCGCCAATCCTCCTCAACATCCTCGAGGCGGGCATGCGACTCGGATACTTCCCGGCCTCCTGGCGGGTCTTTCTCACCGTCACCCTCCGCAAACCGGGCAAGAGCGACTATACGATCCCAGGCGCTTATCGACCCATCGCGGAGGAGGAGAGTTTTGGGAAAGTCATCGAGTCGGTGCTGACGGAGTGGCTGTCGGGCTTCGCGGAAGCCAATGGACTTCTGTCCCCGAACCAGTTCGGTGGTCGCCCCGGCAGATGTACTGTCGACGCACTGCTACTGCTAACGCAAAAGATCAAGGACGCCTGGAGAGTGGGAAAAGTCGCAAGTGCACTGCTCATGGACATTTCGCAGGCCTTCCCCTCCGTGAGCCACGACCACCTCATCCACCGTCTGAAGACCAAGCGCGTCCCGGACCAAATCGTCAACCTCATCAGAAGCTTCCTAAGCGACCGCAGCACGACTCTTCTCTTTGACGACTACAAGTCTGCCCCCTGCGCAGTCCCCAACGGCCTACCTCAAGGCTCGCCCCTCAGCGCCCTGCTATACCTGATCTTTGCGGACGAATTCCTATCTGCCAGCACCATCGGCTACATTGACGACAACACCACACTGTCGATAGGCCACTCGGTGGAGGACACAACGAGGGACCTGCGCTCTCACATGGTGGGATCCGCACTCCCTTGTTCCAAGCGCCTCGGGCTCGAATTCGACCTTCCCAAATTCCAGCTCATTCACTTCGTCTCACCCCGCCGACACCGCGACCACTACCGGCCCGTCTCCCTCGTCATCGGTGACATCACCATTGAAGCTTCGAGCTCCGTCAAGCTTCTTGGTGTTATCCTCGACAACAAACTCTCCTTCCGAAACCACGTCGAGCTTGCACAACGCAGAGGCACGAAGGCCGCTCTCGCCCTCTCCCGCATTTCTTCCCCCACCTTCGGACTCCCGCACTCCTACGTGCGACAACTCTTCCAAACGGTGGTGGTGCCCCGCATGGAATACGCGCTGCCCGTGTGGTACAAGCCCGTCTCCTCAAACGAAGACGCACGCAGATCAGGCACGGTCTGGGTAGCAAAGGCGCTGGGAAAGGTACAGAGATTGGCAACGCGCCTTATCACCGGCGCGCTGCGGACTACGGCGACCGACGTACTGGATTTCCACGCCAACATCCTCCCCGTCCACATCCGCCTCAACCGCTCGGCGTTCAATGCAGGCACGCGGCTCGTCACGCTCCCCCCCTCAAACCCAATCCATCACGTTGTCCGACGCTGCCGATACATCCCCCGTTTCCACCGCTCCTCCCTGCACCACCTCTTCGCGGCATTCCCTGTCCTCCGCCAACCCTTCGAAATGGTCGACCCCCACCTTGCGACCGCGCGTGCGCCTCCGGATGCGCTGACGATGCGCATCGCACCCACGAAGGAGCAGGCGACGAGGGAGCTGGAAAGGATAGTGAGGAGGGGAGGGCTGTGCGTGTTCACGGACGGGTCGGGGTATGAAGGAGGAGTAGGGGCAGCAGCGGTAGCGATGAAGGGAGCGGAGGTAGGGATGCACCGGACGAAGCATCTGGGGACAACAGCGGAGCACACCGTGTTCGAGTCGGAGGTCGCCGGCGCCATCCTCGCACTCGACATCGTCGCCAACACCCCACGGGTACGCGAAGTCGACATCTTCATGGACTGTCAACCCGCGATCGTCGCGCTCACCTCGCCAAAGCCCCAGCCCGGCCAGTACCTGATCGCGGCCTTCCACGCCTCCCATCGTCGCCTCCTTCGGGCTCGCTCCACGCTAAAGGTCCACCTTCACTGGGTGCCGGCGCACATCGGGATCGCGGGCAACGAGGCTGTTGACGCACGGGCGAAGGAAGCAGCACTGGGAACCACGACGGCATTGTCAACGCGCATCAGGATCTTTGAGGCGCCCCTCCCCATCAGCAAGGCAGCAGCGATTGCGGCGGGCGGCAGGGAGTTCAAAGCACGGTGGACTTCGGAGTGGGGAACCTCTCCGAGGTGCCGTCGCCTTGCGCTCTTTGACACGACCTCCCCTTCCAATGCTGTCTCGCGCATGTACGACAACCTATCCCGACCCCAATGCAGCATCCTCTCCCAGCTCCGCACCGGGCACATCGGCCTGAACGCCTACCTCCACCGCATCCAGCTCACCCCCTCCCCCTCCTGCGCCCTGTGTTCCACCCCCGAGACTGTCCCTCATTTCCTTCTAATGTGTCCCGCGTACCGTCGCCAACGCCTCGAGCTCATCATGCGCCTTGGCACCGCTCGCCTCTCCCTCGGCCTCCTCCTTGCGGCAAAATCGGACCACAAACCGGTCCTCATCTACGCCCGCGACACCCTCCGCTTCCCACGCTACGCGCTGTGAAACCCCTCCACCCTTTATTACCTTTACTCTTTTATCAATCTGTTTCTCTTTTTCTTACTTATCGCCCGAACCAATACTGCAACCGCATATAACTCAATACACCCTCGCAGCACATTCCACGCGCTCATACCTAACTACGTACCATCCTCCTGCACCTACCTCTAGGCCAGCTATTTTACTCCACGTATCTTGTACAGTGTTACATGGGCCCCAAGGGGCCCGCATACACTTTAATGGAATCAAAATGAAAAAAAAAATGTTCGGGCCAACCAACGTCACCCAGATATCCAAGGTACTCCTGGCGCTCAGGGCTTGAGGTCACTTTGTTACTCACTGAAGAATTTTGAATCCCGCAGCTGAAATGTTCATGGTCTAGTTTTGGTGAACAAGTTCCACGAGTCGTTGATTTGAGTGTATCTTAACCCAAAAATTGGACCCACTTGTGCGGGTTAAAAACGAGGTTAATACGGCTCGATGGCGGTGGGACCGCACCTGCTTCACTCAGGGATACCCGTTCGACTCGGGATCGAGCCTTGAAGGACTCCGATAGGATTTTTGTTTCGCTTTGGGCTAACGCACATGCGATATGGACTATGTGCTTGGCTAGAAACTGAATTGTGGCCAGTTTTTCTACTGGTCAAATAATCTTGAACTTCGGGCAGCTGAGCCGTTTAGGGTCTACTTTTGGGGGACAAGTGCCACGAGTCGTTGAATCCTTAATATTTATTAACCCGTGTGCGGGTTAAGAATGAGATTGATATGGCTCGTTGGCGGTGGGACCGCACCTGCAATACCTACCATCTTTACCACGCAACGTTGGGCAGTGTCACCCGTTCGACTCGGGATCGAGCCTTCAATTTGTACGATTCTTTTCTTTGGATTTCTGCTCCTGGGCAGTTTTTTTTGCGCCGTGAAGCCAGGGACTTTATCGATAGGTTTTTTAACGCTTGACCGGGATGAAGTGAAGTTGCGCGCGAAGGCCTACTTTGCGCATGTTTGGCATCAGAAAGAGAACGCGTCGAGCGTGCACGTGCAGTGAGACTGCTTCTTTGTCTTCAAATTTTCAACTCTCGACGTCGACGATCGAGCGCGCACTGCGATTAGCGCACAGGTCAGTGGGTGCGAGTTTCGGCGCCACTGATGGGCTGCATCCAAGGGCAGGAATTTTCGCTGGTCCGACTGGTCGGCCGGGTGCGCACTGCGAGTTGGGTGCGAGTATTCTTTGTAACCAGAGCTCTCGAAAGCGCCTCATTTCATTGTGCTCTCTAATCCCTTTCTTTCCTCGAGTTTGTTCTCTCCCTACCAAATTTGGCTTGAATTCCGGATCTCACGAAACGCGCCGGCTGTACTCTTCCTCCCCGAGCCCATACCTCTCAGGCTTGCTCTACCTCCCTCCCACTCCTGCGCGCCCACATACACTCTCCATGCTCCCTCGCACCTCTGCCCCATAACACAACGCTGCGCAGGCCCGCCCAAGACCACCAACTCACGCGCCAACACCGCCACACACAACTTTCTCAAAACTCGATCACATCCGCACCGACGTCATCCCGCCTCGTAAATTAAACGTTCTGCACAAACACGACCCAACACCTCAAACGTATAAAGGCCAGCGCGTTTTCGAGTGGGTTTCCCAGAATCCCCCGCTTCTCTTCTTTCAAACCACCACTTCACTTTCACAACCCCACCCACCACTTATAACCTTACACGATGGCATCTTCTAATCCCAGGTGAGCATCGTTTCTTTTGTTCCCGTTGCTCGTCCTCGTTGTGCTGCTCGTCGTTGGCGTCCGCTTCGTTGCCTGTCTCACACCCGCTCCTCGTCCGCGCCATTTCATTCCTTTTCCCCTAGCCTCGCGCGCCGCTTTCTTTCCATTTCGTTGGGTCTACGCCGTCATGCATCGTCTGCAACGTGCGTGCTCGTCGTTGGCGGCATCCTTTCCTATTCCTCGTCGCGTCACTGCTCCAGACCCTGCTCCTGCCCTCCGCGCCTCACATCTTCTTATCTTCCACGCGCACCATCTACTTCTCCGCTGTCCTCCGCCCCCTCGCCCTTGCGCTCCTGATCAATACTGACCCGCGTTTGCAGCCAAACCAACGGCGCCACCAACAGCATGATGGGTAGCGCGAAAGAGATGGCGTGTCATGCACTTTCTAGCTCATTGTTGCGCGCAGCTCACAACTGTGCAGGTCGGCGGCGCCGTCGGGTCGGATTCGATGCAGAACGAGGGCAAAAAGCAGGACGCCGAGGTGAGATTCTTTTATCATGTTATCTTTTGACCCGCCGCTGCCGACGTTCCTTCAGGGCGAGACGGAGAAGAAGACGGCACAGACCGCGGACGCTGCCGACGGCTTGTACAACCAAGTGGCCGGCAAGGTCAACGCGGTGATGGGCTCCATGATGGGTGACTCGACAAAAGAGGCTTCTGGTGACTTCCGCTCTTCCGTTGTTCTTTACACGCTCCCGCTCTTCCACTCCACCCTCCTCGCCTCCCCTCGTCTTTATCTCTTCCATTCTTGTTCCCCCGCGCTGACTCGCGTTTCCAGGCAAGGCGCAAGAAACCGCTGGTCAAGCCAAGAAGGTGGCCAACAAGCCCGTTTAGAGTAGTCGTTATTCTTCTACGATGGCGTGAGAAGTAAATGAATTGTCTTTTTATCTGTCTCGTTGAATGTGTGATTTGAGTCTGTGAACTTCCGCGTTCGAGTATCACTCCTTGGTCGATAATACCTCCCATCGGCTCGGTGGCGCGTGGCTGCGCATCTACTGCTGTTACAAGGAAACACGCCAACTATTTACGTAGAGACTCCGGTTCGATTCGGGACTCACAAAAACCTTTTTTCCCCTGTGGCTCGCTCAACCTCCCAAGACCACATCTGGCGGACAAGGTCAAGTATTTCAATAAGATGAGATTACACATCAATGCATTCAACGGCCCTTGTATTGGCTTGGTTAAGTGTGGTTTAAACCAACATTATTTTTTTGTGCGACACCGAGATGCCCGACATAATAGAAATATGTTATTCTTTCACCATTTGAGTTGCCCTGTTCAAGGTATCCGTTCGGACTCACTGTTGGCTCGGTGGTGCTCCGGTACGAATCTACTGCTGTTGAAAGTCAATCGCCAAGTGATTTACTGGATTCGTACCTCCAGCCGAAGTCGGAACAGGCCTGTTCTAGCTTTTTCATTGAACGTTGTTACTGTATTAGTGGGCTGACGAGCGCGGCCCAGCTACGAGCGCCATGATTTCGATGGAGTTCGAGTCATGATAGTTGTCATCCTGCCGCGCGGGACAAGAACAATGACATGAGGTCCAGAGATTCTATCTACATTGACAATCTCAACTCGCACAAGAGTACTCAATCTTTCATCATAAAGCTTTTGGGGGTAGATATGGAATGGAACTGAATATTTACCGAAATTTCCATAGTTCCTGGAGAGTTGACATACAAGGCCCGGGATATCTATCCTTTCAAGCCTGCCCCGCGGTCCTGTTGAGCCCAAAATTACGGAGTTGGATCTGGATGGCCTCCAGTCGTAGGTTCCTCGCCATCAAGTCTTCACGCTTCGCAACCAACCTCGGATCTTCCACCAAAAACGTCGCACACACTGCATTCGCGTTCTCGCTGCCGAGGCCGAATTCTGATATCAGCTCTTGCTGGAGGTTCTGCGCCATCGCCAGCAGAAATTTAGCGTCAATCAGCGACGGAATATTGTCAATCACGCGCTGAATCATTGGGATGAGCATTTAACAACGGGAGAAAAGAGTGCACACCTTGTAGGCACACTAAATGAACAGAAGCAATTGAGGCTAATGATGCGCCAGTATTAGGGGAGCGTCGCACCTCAAAATATCCTCGAACTTCGGACATTACTGTGATCTCCGTCTCGAACTCGTCGACCGGGCGCAGCTTCCCGAAGTCCTCCGGCACGACGCCGGGATAGCCCAATTCCGCCAGCAGAGCCAACACAGTGTTGATCTTCTCCGCGTCGGTCCCAGCTGTATTTGACGGCAATGGCGGCCTTGGCGATGAAGAATATCCTTCCGTCTGCGGTTTGGGAGCACTCAACCCGGAAGAAATGGAGTGCGTAGGGTCTGGCGGCGCAGCCCCAAGCGGAGTTTTCACGGCGAAAACGCTTGGGGACGACGGTGCAGGCGTATCAAACTTGACTACAGCGATAATAAGACCCGTGATGAATAAAATGACAGCTATGATACAACTTACACATTTCAGCACCTCGGGGCGTTGACGCGGACGGTTGAGCCCCGCCCAGCTTGTGAGGCTTGCTAACCTCCTCCCCGTTACTTTCCTTCTTCCCTGCGCGCTCGTCCTTGTATCGACTCAGCCACTTCTCAGTGGATGTCTGCAAGTATCGGCCGTTCTGGGTGAAGGGCATCTGGTCGACCTCCAGCATCGCCAGGAGAAAATTAGCGCACGACTCGAAATATTTCGCCGCCAAATTTGTAATGCACGTCCTGCGGAGTGTGAGTTCAAACGTGGGTCCAACAAAACGAAATCATACTTCAAACGTGTTTGGAGAAGTTCGTAGCGGCCGAATTTTTCATCGATGCACCGCATTAGCAGCGCGACCATTGATTGTTTGACAGCGTTGAAGCTAATCAGAATGTTAAAGAGATACATAATCACAGTTTTCAATGAATTATAAATACCAGTCACGGGCGCACGCGAGCCAAGTGTGCTGGAACGCGGTGATGAGAGTCTTCTTGGCCGAAAATGGAATGTTGCCGGGAAGTTCGCGTGTAATGGATCTGTGGACACATGATGTGAGGTTATTGCATACAGCGCAATGTGTGAACTTACTTGGCGAGATGGGTACGGATATCGGTAAGATACACGGGTTTTTGCGAGTTAATGAGATCTGTCGCACTCTCGCGAGTCTCGTTGTCAATTTGAATAGGGAAGTGTGTGCCCGCCTGGCCTACGGTGCACGCGATGAATTGCGGCTGCGTTTTTTTGATTGAATGCTTGAATTCAGCAAAGGCCGTGTTTCTTTCGTGAATCAGATCGCTCTTGTCGGACTGGCCATCGACATAGACCCTGATCTCGCTACAGAATGCGGTGATGAGGTTTAGCATGTGTGTCGCAGGTTCGCCCACGACCTTGGCCGGTAAAGACCCAAGTTCACGGCGACAGGCATCCATGCGTTCATTTGCCATTGACCGAATAAGCGGGAGCCTAAGGAATGTCAATAGACGCCACTTCGAGAGAAGAGATAAACCTACCTGTCGTTGATGATTTGAACTAGTATGGTACTAAGCGAGGACACCAAATTTTCCGTTCCGAAGCGCTCTTTATGGTCCGTCGTCGACCATGGGGCGGTCTCAGCGAAGAAAGTAGTCTCTGCACGTCTCGCTTGCTCAGGGGTTATGTTCTTGGCGCGCTCGCCGTCATCCGGTTGGCGGGTGCAAAAATATCCGTGCATGAGGATGTGGTTGCGTCCTTCTATCACATCCAGCCAAAGATCCCGTTTTTTAGAACCCACCGACAGCAGGTCCGGTTTCGTTAGAACCACTGGGTGTTCTTGTCAGCTATGTAGTAAACTTTCCGACTTCTCCACTGCTTACCAATAGTGCGTCTGCCAGCCGGATCCTCTTGGCGGGTGAGTCGCAAGACCCTTTGGTTCTCAATGTCGTCTATAAACCGGGCTCAGTAATTTGAAGCAAAGAGTGATGCAGGTCCTGGCACCTGTCATCGGGAGGGCAACCAGGATGAGGCAGTTTCCTCGAATGTGGGACACAACCATCTCCTCCACCAGGTCTATAATTTCTTGCTCGGCATTAGCGATAATTCCTAGTGCCAACATCAATGTTGAACATTTTATAAAACACAGCAACGCACCCGGCAAATCAAGGAACATCAAGTCGGTGAGCTGCGGGCCTGTTACTTTTGTATAAGTGTGTATCAGAGTGGTCGATTTAAGTAGGAACCTTCTAGATCGACGCAAACCACATTGCGAGAGAAAGGGAGAGGAGTTAGGTCGGGGATCCCATTTTTGACGTCTTCTGCACTCATCGCTAATATCTCCTCGAACGAAACGCTTGGATTCAGCACCGCGAACTGCGCGCGACGCAATCCAATTTCTACTTCGTCCTTATTTGTGATCATGTCGCCGAACTGAAGACATTAGCGGACGGCACGAGGTAAAGAAACATAAACTCACCCGCCGCTCCAATACTTCCTGTCGGGGCCGCCCAGAGGCGTCAAATTCAAGTCGGATAGAGATGCGACACGACCATGAGTTGGAGGAAGACGAAAGTCGACACTCCATTGGACACCGGGTACATGTTCCTGCGTCTCTTGGGACCTTGATTCCAGAGATAGCTTCTACAACCGACGATTTCCCTGGGAGAGTCTTATGAGCCACCGGACATACAGGGTAGGAGCCATTTACCTGCACTTTGATTGCCTATGACAGCAATCCTAGGTAGATCCAGTTCTCCTTGCGCTCCAACCGCGCGGAGCTGGTTCATCAAACCAAGCAGCTCTTTGCGGTGGGCCGCGTACCGGCTTTCAGAAAGGTGAGTGGCATCTACAGTTGCCATTTTTACGCCTGGCGAGAAAAAAGCAACGTGAGAGGGAATTGGAAACGATGCAAGAGCTGGCGACACGGCGGGCATTTAAATGCCATCTGCCGTTTGTGGTACGTACTACAACCGCTTGGATTGTCATTCGTACTGTCAATGTCGTTGTACTGTCCGGCTGGATTAAACCAGTTTACGACAAGGGCAGTCAATGCGCAGTGGTATAGGATGAAATAGGGACGGTGGAGAACTAGCAGAGAAAAGCGATATCTCCTCAACAAACAGCTGCTTGAGTCAGAGTTTCATTCATGGATGACCGAGAGATGAGCGAAGGACTGCCTTGGCCAGAGAACTTTTGGCCTTGTGCCAATTGGGGTAATGACGCACGCCTTGTTCCGCAAAAGGAACTCAAAAGAGGACGAAAGCACAGCACTAAACCGTAAAGGGTAAGTCCTCGAGCAAAGGACAAAGAGACTCAAAGAGACCACAAATGACAACCCAGATGACGCGTTTTCTCACGATCCGAGGCAACGCAGTGGCTTGGCAGTGCCTTGTTTCTGAAATCCATCACATGAATCAGTGATTGTCATCCCATCTTTACGCGGATTAGGTCCCGGATACCCGCTCCTTGCATGTAGCCACGCGGTGGCCGGGATTCATCAAGCCCCAATTCTCGCCGCACTCGCGGACAAAAAACAAGGCGCTGCCGAAATACTCGGGACTCCCTCAGAGATGCAGAATGAACAGTGCCACGCTGAGACCTTACGTGCAACAGACGCAAAAGGAAAGTGGACAATGGAGTGCTCGTTAACAAAGAGTGCGGACAAAGGAAGAATACAAAGAGATTCCAAAAGACGGTATGACAGCGCCAGTGACAGTTCAAGTGACCGTTGCACTGATGGCAGATGACAGCTGCTCGTCTGCCTGTCTGCCAGACCCTTCGTCTCGCCGAACCCAATTCGGCACTGTTACAGTCTTTTGTACCACATGCCACCGCGTCGCAACTGCGACTTAGAACTCTTCTGTTGGGACAAGATCGGCAGTTAGGATCCATAGCGCCGCAACATATAAATCCGGTGTACTTAGCACAGTCACCTCCACCCTGGCCTGTGCATACGACTCGTTGAAACCCAGTCAAACATCTTATCGACCTTGGCAGGCTCTAGGGTGGTGTTTTTGAAGTAAACGAATCCAACATTCGCTGGTTCAAGTATTTTCAACTGGCAGACGGCCTCCACGGCCCCTGACTTTGCAGTTTTTGGCCATGAACACCATGCGTGTCCCGGATGGTATATCTTTACCCCTTCTGTCGTTCTGAATCAGAGCTAGCTTTCAACCACATTCTTCGCAGCCACGGAGCTCAAAGTGATACTGTCGCGGAAGTTTATGACACCAGATCTTTGGGGAAAGATGTGGACTCGGAAACGGATGAGTCGCGGATGGGAAGAGTGAGTTTGGATGGAAGGGAATTAAACTGTTGGATTGGCAACCGGACACTCAATGAAGTCAGTGATGCACTTCCTGTTTTGTTTCTACTTCAACAACTGATCTGGTACTTTCTATTTGTTTCCTACTTGGCTCGTAATATTGAACTACTCATAGCTGCGCGTAGCCGTACCTACACGATAGCTATGATTCTGGGCCATTGATTTACATAGTTGGTATTTATACGCGTCGAGCTTTGCATGCACCACAGACGTTGACTCGCCATTCAACTCTGAGGTGTTCACTTCATTTAGTTTTTATTTACGACGTTGGCGCATTTACCATCGCATTTCTACCTTCAAGACTCGCAATGTGATGGTAAAGTGGCGGTGCAGCCCTCATCTGAGGTGATTAATTCTCATTGATGGCATGAATGTGCCGTGGTTGAACAGACACGGCGGCAAACAGAATGTGCCGCCCGTAGGCTGAATGTGCCGGGGGTTCGAATGTATGTACCTGTCGGCTTTCGTCTATCCCGTGTGAGAAGTGAGCTAGGGAGCAGCCGGAAGGTGCGCGAGACGTTCTCGTTATTCGTTCTGGTCGCTCTTGCCGTCTGAACCTCCATGTTTGCGCACGTCACATCCCGCTATGGTACTTGTCCAAGAGTGGAGAGTCCGATGATGAACAGGCAGGGAAGCAGGGACAGCGTACAGGTCGCAGCACAAATGGACCATTTATGAATTAAGGACGGGCTGACGACGCAGAAGGGCAGCCGCAGGTACAGCCTTCAGCGGAGGGTGAGCATAGCGCACACCGGTTCCTACTCGGGCGTCAGAAAGCGAGCAGGTCAATATAAAAGGGATGACATGCTTAGCACATACCACACCATGCAGCACCGCACACGCGGGATAACGAAGGTGAGGACGTGCATCTTGCGCTCGCGATGTGGTCTGCGAGGTCGACATCGGAATCAGCATCGGGCGAGCGCGGATTGTTGCAAGGCTATGGTACGGCGAGACGCGCGACAGATGCGGTCGTTCCTAAAAAGGCGAAGTTATTCTGAGATCGAGCACATAGTGAAGAGGAGCGACCCACCACCTGAACCCGCACGCGTCCTATCTGCCACGAAATCCGAGATGGGCATGCGATCCTCGATGTGCACCGACCGTCATCCGAGCGCGCGCTGCTCATTTCCGTAGGCCCCGGGAAGCTCCTATGGGGGTAACTCCGAACTCAGGGGAGTTGAGGCGGAATTTTTTGGATTTTAGAGTCCAGATTTAGGGGATATGAGGCCAAAATTTCGAAAACTCACTCCGAAGTTAGGGGATTTGAGGCCGATTTGGGTTTGGTTTGTCCATATATAAGGCTGTTGAGCCACTACTACACAAATTCAAAATTTTGTACAAAGAAAGCGCATCAGAAATCTACAAAATTCATGGATATCGGTGCTACAAGTAATGATCTTCGCACCGGGGTCCGAGTCCGGCAAATACAGAATATCCAGATTGTATATCCGGACATGGAGCCTCTCATCTCAAAAGCAACAAAAATAGTATCTGGCACCACTCTCGACGCGTTTGGGGCATGGTTCCACGCGACTGGCGAAGCGACAAGCGGCCAGCTCAACTGGTGTTTCTTCCCGTCATGGTTGACAGTCCTCGCATCCGGCCAAAGTAAAAACACGGGATGGGTCTTACGGAGCATGCAGGGGTCGTTGGAAAGCCTTTTTTCGGAAATACGTTGCAGAGGTAGTCCCCCCTTGAAAGTCAAGATTCCGGGCGCAACAGCGACGGAGGCGGGGACGAAAAAATCGTTAAAATTAAAAATAGCCGAAAATTACTATATTTAGCAATGTCACAGGCACGTGAATAGTGACATGTGACATCCCTCTCCATTTTAGGGGATTTGATAGGCTGATTTTGGCGGAGTTACTTCTCGGGGCCTATTTCCGTCTCCGGCACGAGTGAAAACTGGGAGAAGGGAGAAGGGCGGGTGCCTGAGCTTTCGTAGCTGTCACCGTCGGGTTGAATGCGGGGTCCACCTGCGTTTCCGGAGATGGGACATCTGAGGCTTCTGTTGAGTCTAAATGGAGGAGGAGGAATAGAGACGACTTCACGCTGAATACGGCAATCCTGATGGCTCCCACACTGCCAAATCGTCCTCTGCCTTCAGCGTCTCACGAGGAATATTCGGCGATCATCTTGTGACTCTCGTCTTGGCTGTGTACACACGAGAGCGAAAATCGAGCACTACCTCATCAAAAAGGGTATTCTTTTCTCAAAACGGCTGTTTTTTTTTTGTCTCTCTCCAAATTCTCCAAAGAAAATAATCTTAATATCTGGTCTGACTAGGGAGACTAGCACTTTTTCACCTTGGCGAATACGCTTTCACGAGAGTAACGGGATATATTGTTTGCGTGCATACCAGAAATTCAACTACGTTGGCGATGCTGGACTATGAGGCTCTTTACACCCTGCTGAATAACAGACAACTTCAAATTGGGTTGTCCTTGTTGGTCAACGAGGACGCGGATGTCTCTGTGGACCCTGTTTTGCTTCGACCGCTGGTAAAATTCAAATGCTTCTTTACAGCTGATGTCAGTACCGAGGGCGCGGATCGAAAATTTTCTGTTTTGGGATGTTTCCAAAGAATTCCCTATATCTCTGTCAGTTCTTCACCGATTCACATAAAAACTAAATAGATCTACTCAGCTAACTCATGCACAATTAGTGATAGAGAGGAACTTGCGAAAATATTACGTATTAGGTAATTTCTGTTTTGGGGCTGTTTTTGGACTGAATACCGTGTAGCATGGCCAGAACATGTCACAATGACCTAGAATTTCGGGAGAGACAACATGCATACCTGACAAAACATGTGACGGAGCCAGAGGTGAGGATAATTTAGTTACAGTCCTTCTAGCTCCAGTGAAAACATTTGGCAGTTTTTGGCTTTCAGAGATATTGCCAAGATCACATTCATCTGGACATTTCATATAGTTCTTGCTCTATCACTTGTTTCATAGCATATACGCGTTGTCCCTCCCAAAATTCTAGGTCACTGGGAAATGTTCTCACCATGCTAGACGGTATTCAGTGCAAAAACAGCCCCAAAACAGAAATTACCTAATACGTAATATTTTCGCAAGTTCCTCTCTATCACTAATTGTGCGTGAACTAGCTGAGTAGATCTATCTAGGTTGTATGTGAATCGGTGAAGAACTGATAGAGATATAGGGAATTCTTTGGATACATCCCCAAACAGAAAATTTTCGATCCGCGCCCTCGGTACTGACATCGGCTGTAAGTTCTGTGCAGGTTATCTTGCCCGACAGCTCGATCTGCACTTTCCTCTGGTATATTACTCAATGAATAGAAGCATTCAATATGCAGGCTACCTTCATGAAAGAAAAAAAAAAAAAAAGAAGTGTCCGATTCTTTGGTCAGCGCCGCCCCATCTGCTGTCTCTTGGATCCAAAAAAAAAAAGTTGTACATTAAGCATAATGGGATATCGTGATATGTTGGTCCTCCACACGGATTACACTGCCAGCGAACAAAGATAGGCTCACATGGTTCGACCGTCTCGGTAACACCACTACTTCGCGTATCGCTTGCTTGACCCAGCCCGTCAAGAGTTTTCGGCGCGGCCTAGGTAAACGAGCATCAACAACTTGGGCTTCTCTGGTGTACCTATCTGTCCAAACCACCGCATACCCCGCGTACAATATTGGGGGAATGATTTGGGGCACGGCAGGAACCGCTGACACCCTGGTCCAAGATAGACTGTAGTCCGGGGGGATCCCACGATTAATCGATAAGTGAATAGGACAGCTTTGGCGCCAGGTGGTTGCCGCCCCAACTTCTGGCGAAGAGTATCTGCGAAGCCACTCTTGTTTCCCCATTTCCGATTCGATGTGTAAATCATCAGCTTGTAGGCATTGTCATGGATTGGATTCGGATGCAGGGTCATGTGCATGTGGTGACTGAAAACGCGGGATTGCACGTCTCTCGACAGGCGAATATCGGTGTCCTCAACCTGCTCCACGACGGCAGAAAGGGTTGGAGCACTAAGATTCAGATCATTAAAGTCACAGACTGAGGCGTGGTCACTGGATAAAAGTTGGCCGATTGGACGCCAACGTGACCCAATTGAGGCCAATGTGTATATGAGGAGTAGCCGGTCGTTAGGCTGTTGGACTGTGGCAGTGGTAAAGATGATGTTCCCGGGCACAAACACTACTTTAGTTTGCTGGTTCGAAACGTTAGATAGCTTCAAAAATATTGCTGGATTAATTACCGTTAAGGAGACGGTAGTGCAGTCGAATATCACGTATAGTTGTTTCCGCCAATCGATGACAAGCATCCCCCTCTCCCTCTTGCCATATGGCCGATATACCCACTTTACCCCCAGAAGATCACCAGAAAGAACAGGGTTGCAGGCCCTGCCTATATAGTTGTTCAGAACACCGTCAAAGTGGATATCCCAGAGGCCCGTGCTGAAATCCGCTTGTACGATTGAAAGTACTCTACCACGAGTATATCAATCCGTGGGTTGCTAAACCATAAGAGACTTACTGCCGGTTCGTTGCACTGTTATTGTGCACGAAGAAGAAAACCGCTGATTGTCCGTCGTCACGCATCTCCACCTCCCAAGTTCTTGCATGCGTGCCCGCTAGGGAGCGAAGCCAGACACGGCGCCCAGTGACTGCATCAAAAACCTGCATCTCGTCGTGTTGCATTACCGAGAAGTATCGCCCCCCGGGAAGCAAACGGGTCTGTGTATTGAGTGGGAAAGATTTCGACGAAGACACGGTCGGCGGCACAGATGACTTATCCGACCAGGTTGCGGGTCCACACACAAGACGTTTGGCCTCTGCGATCAGTTGCTCGGTGGTATGGCCATCTATGGCATGGAGGTTCAAGATATGATGCCGTGCCGAAAGACCACGGAGTAATGAGCACCAGAGCGGCTTAGATAGCACGGCAACTCGAGAGAATTCACAGACCTGAGAATCAAGGTAAGCAGGTGAATGCGAGCACAGGTGTGCGAGATTACCCTCAAGAAGGATACAACAGTGTAGACATCGCAATAGGTCAAGATTTCAAAGAGCACATCTTCGGGGAGATCGTGGAAGAGCATCAGGCTCAGTCACAGCGTGGCGGGCATATATTATATAGGGATTGCTGCACAGCCTTTGACAGCTTCCAGGCAGATGATGATCAATGCTTTAGGTGAAGATGCCGACGTCCCCAGGATCGGCATTGCCGTCCATCCGAGCGTCAGGTGACCGAGTCCTTTGTTCTCTCAGACCCATCGCCACCGCCGTCGTGCCAGAGCTGGGTGGCCTGTAGTCTGTCAATTCATCCTTGAAATCTATCTCAGGCTCTCAGCTTTTCCTTCACCCTCCCTCCCTCCCTCAGCTGATTTTGTATGCCGCTGATGCTTGTCAATCATAATGGCAACAGTAAGAAGACGAAATTCGTCGAGCAAACCCACCCACCCGTGGCGTGTTCTTGCTCTGCGTTCCTTTCTGACTTCGGTCAGACCGCGCCCAACCTTCCAGTCTTCGTCATGCCTATCTTCATCAACGGAATCTCTGCGCTGATGGTGACCTTCAGCTCTTCTGCCCGTTCCCTACTGTCAACGCAGTTTTGCCGATAGCTACCCCCCGGCTCTGATAATCTCCTGGTTACTACTGTCGCTGTTCATCAAGGACCCATACATTCATGTCATCCAGGCGCAGACAGATAGTGCGATTGCATTCCTTACTCCCCCTTTTCCATCTATTCAGATCCATCTCACACTACGGGGTTTGGCTCAGCTACCCTTGTACTACGTTTCGTTTTTCAATTGGGATTCCATTGACGTCAAGAACCCAATGCTGTGATATCGTCTCACACTTAACCCCGGGGACTATGTGGACCGATTGCGCTTCTTTTTTGTTTGGGGTACACTTCGCAAGTGTGGCGTGGATTTCGAATGTCCAGCGATGCCTCGTTCCACCAACGACCAGGGCTGTCTCAACATATTCTTCCCAAATGCGCTGATGGGAGCGCAATTAATCGGAGAAATAGCTGGCGTTTATCCGACAGACAGCACAATGACTTGGTCCTTGGACGGTTGAGGTTGTCCACCCCCTGGCGGTCCTGTTCTCCAGGTGGGTGGTGATTGATGTGCGGATTTTATTGCGTTACAGTTTACCACCTTGTAATTGACCTGATTCCAACAGATGCCTGCTGGAAGCACGAAATGTTACAAATTATCATTGCTGCAACGTGGTGTTCGACTTCCCCCCAAAATAAGAATGTTTCCGTTGCTCGGTCACTGCTAAATCTCTCTCGCACCTATAGATCTCAATGCCTAAACTATTCAATGAACCTGGCCGGACCCAGTGGTATCCCCGAAATTAAATGCATTCAGTTTTCCAATTTGCCGGACCGTATTCCCCCCTGTACTGCTGTACCGCGGAACTCACATAGCGGGCCCTGCCACGCAGCAGGCTACCCAGTTTATATTGATTTCGGTAACATCTATTGCTTGGTCTGTATTTTTCCTCAAGTTCCTAAGTTGGAAGTTGTCAAAGGCGGGGCAGGCAGATGATGATCAATGCGCAATACTTTGTGTGTTCATAAGGGGGGGCTCGCAAGGCGCCTATGGCGCTGGGCGAGCTTCCACCTCTTGCGGGAAGGCAAGCGACCCCCACATCTCCACCCAGTCCAGTTGACTGTGCAGTTTCCTCTTCAGACATCCTGCCCAAGAGAAAACGGGACAGCGCGAAGCAGGAGAAGTACGAGAGCCTACAGGACAAGGCCACAGCAGCTGAAAGCTTAGACGACCTCGCCACTATCCTACGTGAGACGGTCGCGACAATGCGTCTCTACAGCTCCTCGGCCCCCACCAAAGCCTGTCTCAAGCTTCTGGATGAGATCCAAGAACGTCTAACAAATCATCACGAGTTTCCCAGCACAGACAGCACTAGCGAGTCTTTTAGCTCGATAGTAACGCGCTCGGTAGTCTCGCCGGTGAAGTCGTTAGCCGCTCAGGTGGAGTCGCAGCATAAAGCCATCCAAAGCCTGGCCAAGACGGTGGAATCGCTCAAAAACACCCCGCTACTAGCATCCTCGCCCTCTGCATCGCCCTCGCCCTCTTACGCGAAAGCGGCAGGCGGTATATCGCACCCGAAACCAAAGCCCCCGCCTCTCCCAAACCCATCTGATGAGCGCCTCTTGGTGCGCTTCGACGGACCCTTCCCCCCCTCCCTCCACCTACCGTACCGCCAGATTCTCGATGAGCTAAACGCACACCTGGTGCCGTGCGGGCTCCCGAGACTGGCGTACACGCAGAGGTATCTGGACTGTGGCATCTTCCTGGTTCCTGCAACAGGCAAGGAAGGTGTCACGGCCCTTGCTGAACAATGGAACGACTGGGGCCCCAGTGTCTTACCTGGAGGCCGCATAGTACCAGTCGCGACGCATACCGTTCTGCAGGTGGGCGGGGTACCTTTCTCTGGCGCTGGATCGCTCGACGACCTGAAAAGGGAGTTCGAGGAGCGTAATCCATCGCTGGGGAAGGTAGTTGGGACCCCACGCTGGGTGAACAAACCACCGAGCGAGGCGAGGATCGCAGCCATAGTGGCTGCTGGTCGCTCGCCTCCAAAGGCTGGCTCCCTGTTCATCCAACTGGGGTCCCGGGAGCTAGTTGATCGCGCCGTCGCGGCGGTGCGTGTCATCCTAGCGGGCACAGCACCGGCGGTAGGTAGGGGTTTCCCCCACCTCCGCGTGGTGCAGTGCGGGGGCTGCTTCAAGTACGGCCACACCCGTGCTCGTTGCAGCACAGCGGAATCCAAGTGCGGCGGCTGCGGGAAAGCAGCGCATGGGATCACCTGCGCAGAGAAACCGTCATGCGTTAACTGTAGCGGCGCTCACCGCTCGGATAGTTTCTCGTGCCCGGCGCATAAGCAGATCGCAGAGAACCTGCGCCAGCGTGCGACAGACCTGTGCGCATCTCTCCACGCTCAGTTGCGCTTCAACCCCCACACCTTGCCCAAAACAACGCTCTCCCCACTTCCCTCATCCCTCGGGCTCGCGGACTTCTCCACCCTCCCACCCTCCCCGGCGCTATGGCTGCCCGAACACCAGTGATGCTCAAGATCGTACAGAGCAACACGTGGAGGTCGAGGAACCCGATGGAGATCCTTATGTGCGTTTATGACTTTGACATCATATATATCCAAGAACCAGCGGCGAACGAGGCGGAAAAACTTGACCACACCGGCTACGTCCTCATTACACCTATATGCGAAACCCGGCACCGTGTCTCCATGTACTTCAGGGAGGCTTCGATTCCTGCGTCCGCCATCTGCCCCCGCCCCAACCTCTCTGTCTCGACGGACATCCTCGTCGTGGAGTTGACAATCAACAAACGCAAAGTAACTATCATTAACCTGTACAACGACTGCGAAACGCGAGCAGGGGTACACCTGCTCCGGTCGGTTCTAGTTCGCCTTGAGAAGGGTGCGGAGGTTTTTCTCGTAACAGACTCCAACTCGCACCATCCTCTCTGGGACTCGAACACAAAATCAGTACTCCGTGAGGAGGACTTCGAACTACACGACCTGCTAATCTCGTACCCTCTTTCCCTCATCACCCCTCCCGACGTCCCTACACATCTACCCTCAGGCAATGTCATCGACCTCAGCTTCGCCTCCCCCTCTCTAATATGGCACATTGGCAACGTGGAAGTCAACTCGCGCCTTGGGCTGGGCAGCGACCACCTTCCGATCACATATGAGCTAGAGCTGGGGAGGATCGTTATCGAGTCTAGCCGCTTTCAGCCGGACGCGATGGACACCGAGAAGTTTCTCTCCATCCTGCGACGTGAACTGGACCCCCCGGTCCCGACCATAACGACGCAAGAGGAACTGGACGAAGCCACCGACTTACTCTGCGACGCCCTCATCCTCGCGCTCAATTCGTCCACCCCGAAACGACGCCCATTGTCGCACTCAAAGAAGTGGTGGACTGCGGAACTCACAGTACTCGTTACGGACGTTAAATGCAAGGAGCGCTGGTTTCACCGCCACCTTGCCCCGATCACGAAGCAGGCCTGGCTGGACGCATGCCGGACGCTTTATCGGGCGATCGGGGATGCGAAGGAGAGGGCTTGGCGCACGTTCGTCGGGGACCTCTCACACGTTAACGTGTATGATGTCCTTGATCGCGTGCGCCATCGCCACCGCTCTGTGTTCCCCTCCCTCGTCGACCCGGAAACGGGCGACGTGGAAGTTGGGCACATGGAACGGGGCAGGGTATTGGGAAGGGCTTGGTTCGGGACGACGGCGGAGGAGGTAACAGATGAGAGGGGGAATAAAGCTAGTGCGACGAAGGACGAAGACAATAACAAAAAGAAGAATAAAAACGAAAACAGAAAAAGAAATAACAACGAACACAACTATAACAACAATGAAAACACCAACGAGGATAGGGCGGACGATAGTGGTAGGATTAGTGGCGATGAAGACGGGACGGTGGAGAAGGAGAGGGAGGAGACGAGGGCGGAGGAATTGGAGGCAAGGAAAAGGAGGGAGGATTTGGTGGCGGGGCTAAAGGTAGCGGACGACGCGAAGGCTTGGGAGGTGACAGATGAGGAGGTGGACGCAGTGGTGTGGGGAGGCGACGCATGGAAAGCGCCGGACACGCATGGGGTCCAGATGGGTTTCATCTGGGCAGGCTGGCCAGTCATCGCGGGACAAGTTCGCCAGATCTTCAAGGCATCAGTCCACCTCGGCCTCTTCCCCACGCGACTCAAATCGTCTAACGCCATCCCGAGTGCCAAAACAGGCAAGAAGGACAGGACGAGCCCGAAAGCTTACCGTCCTGTGGAACAGCACGCTGAGGCCCTTGCAAAACCTCTTGAGCGGCTGGTCGCGAACCGGATCTCCTACGAGGTGGAAACACGAGGCCTTCTTGAGGAGGACCAGTTTGGCGGCCGCCCGGGACGCAGCACGCAACAGGCTGCAGATGCCTTCATTCACTGCACCCGTACCCAGATGGACGAAGGAAAGATAGTTTCGACACTCTTCTTCGACCTGAAAGGAGCGTTCAACGGGATCAGCCACCGCGTTGTGGCCCGGGAGCTGGCAGCGTGTGGCTTCGCGCGCACGACCATAGCGTGGGTCCTGTCGTTCCTGGATGGTCATCTAGTCACGGTGGTGATCGACGGGAAACGCACAGCGACCTTTAAGTGCAGGGACAAAAGTGCACCCCAGGGCTCAGCTCTCTCCGTCATCATCTTCCTCCTTTCAATTAACCGCCTCCTCCGACGGCTTGCAGCTATAGATGTCGACCTCTCCTGGCGCGGTGGCTTCGTCCTGGCGCGGTGGCTTCGTTGATGACGTTAACGTCTCGACGGCGAGCCGGTCCATCCTGACCAACGTCCAAAACCTCGAGATAGCGGGTAGGGTGGCAAAGGAGTGGGAGGGGGAAGATGATGCTCGCTTTGAGGAAGACAAGACCGATCTAGTTCACTTCCACACGGGACGCGCCGACCTCTCCCGCGTCTCAGTGCGATTCGGCGACAAAGACATCATGCCGTCCGACTCGGTGAAGTGGATCGGCTTGGTCTTGGACCGTGCTCTTACTGGTCGCGAGCACATCCAGAAACGAGCGGCTTCTGCAGCACGGGCCCTCAACGCACTCATTTCCGTTACCCACGCCACATGGGGACTTCGACCCACGCTGATCCGGGATCTCGCCCGCTTAGTGGTTCTGCCGTGCGTGGACTACGGGGTATCATCCTTCCTACCCCTCCCCCCCTCTGCATTCAAACCGCTGGACAATGTGAACAGGTCGGTAACGAGATGCATCACGGGCAGCTTCCGCACGGTGTCGCTCCCAGCACTTGAGAAGGAGGCGGTGATAAGCAGTGAATGAACACACCTATGAAAATGCTATATTTTTCGCTTTTCAAATGTGTAGTTCATTCCTATTGTATCATTTATTAGAGGCAGTACTAAGAACCCGAAGTAGCTGGCCTGTGGCCAGCATCACAAGAGCAACGGGACAACACCCTGGTGGAAGCCAGAGGTGTTTCTGACATGTTCTCGCTCTGAAACATGTAGGAGATTGTGTAGCCCAACTAAACCAGAGGGTATTTCGTTGGTACTGGTAGTTTCGGTAGTTTCAATACCGAAACATCCAGGACCAGAGCGACGAGCGACTATGTGGTTATCTATTTGGGAGTATCGACGCGTTCGCGTCGATCCAGGTGACGTGAAAGGCACCAGAGGTGGTGTTTCGGTTGTAGCCGAAGTGTCGGTTACTCGGCAACGGACATCATAGTGGGATAGTAAGCGAAGGGGACCCATGATCGTCGATCCCGGAGTTCCCAGGACTTCCCCTTTGGGTGATAGGAGCGTTCTGGAGTATCCATCCTGAATCCACACTCGAAGTGGGGTATCATTCGAAGCCTACATGGCTGGAGACTCTAGTTTCCATGAAGACCTTCGAGGGATATTCTCAAAAAGCAAGTTACATTGCAAAGGGATTACATGGTGGTTGATGCCTAAGCTGCCATCAATCCACCATGTGCAGAATCTTACCAAGGAGCGGTCGGAATATACCCGGAATGGCGTGCTCAGTGCCCCGACCAATAGGACTCGTTATATTTTAATTGCCAAGACGGATACACGGACTGCGAGGCGGATAAACGGACCTTTTACTTAATTCTTTCATTGTCATAGTCATATTCTGGATTGTATAAGTAGCTAGAGGTGTTTCTAGGGTCGAGGACGGAGTTTCCCCCAACTAGTGAGCCCAGCTTACGCCCAAGGGAAACTTTTAGTCGATCTTTGGACACCTACCAACGTCAGTTTGTAGGAGTTGGAATATCACCATTGTTGGATTGGATAAAACGTCTGAGCGTGGCTCTTGAATCGTATTGAATCACCGGCCTTGGGTCTTGAATCGTATTGAATCGTATAGAATCGCTGGCCTTGGGTCTTGAATCGTATAGAATCGCCGGTCTTGGACCTTGAATCGTTGGAACTGGGTTGGGAATCGTTTGGAATCGTCTGTTTTGTTGTTTTGTTGTCTGGAACCACCACCATCTTTGTTAAACTTTGCGGAACTTTCAGTTTCGCTTTGGAATATTGGTGAACCTCATGGTTCCCTTCATTCCAATAAACTCTATCTGTGTTGTTTGCATTGGAAACCTCAGAATCCTTTTGGATCCTTAGTTTCCATCGTCATAGTCGGTCATAACCGACTCAAGTCTTGGTGTCCGAAACAGATATCCTCTGGGATTTCTTAGTTTCGTACATAACAAACACTTGCTACGTCTTACGACGACTTCTTGAATTAAACTTTCTCCTGATCAACCTTTACAAGGCTCTGAATCAGGACTGACACTCGTCTGGTACCTCTGGGACGAACGTTACACCGCAGTTGCTGCATACTATTGGTTGTTTGGGATTAGATTCGTCTGTCACATCCGATTCTTTGGTTGTGGTATTTTGTTTTGGCTGTTTCTGTTAGTTTCCATCCTAGGTTCGGAGCTCACTTATCAGCGGCTATCCTCCCAGCCCAACTTCGCATCGAACGTGACGCGTTAAATACTGTAGCCCAGTACCTGACTCTCCCTGATTCCCACTGTATCCGCCTCCTCCTCCGAGATGCAATATCCTCCGCACCACGCTGCCCCCGACTCGCCTCTATCCTCCATTTTGTGGAACGCATACCGGGAATCCGATGGCCGGACAGCATCCCCGCCCGAGGGCAACGCCTCTGGCGTCGCGGTACCCCGAGGATCAGGAACCCCAACGAGTCGACAGCTCAGTTTGACTCCTCACTCGGGATGGAGCCAATCATAGCCGTGTACTCACCCCCCTGGAGCTCCCCCCTCCCAGTCACCACGGTGATCCTCCCGCAGGAGGATGCTCTCCAAGCGCTGGAACTCGCGCTGGGCGATGAGCGACGTCAAACGTCGACGTGGTTCACGGATGGTTCTCTACTGGAGGGAAAAGCTGGGGGAGCGGCGGTTCGTGTGGAAAGGGGTCGAGAGATGGAGAGGATCATCGTCCCGTTGGGAGATGGGCAGGTATGCGAGGGGGAGATGGAGGGGCTCATTCAAGCCATGTTGAAAGCGCTACGAGACGGCCACCCACACATCCTGTGTGTAGCCGACTCCCAAGCGGCTCTCCGCGGCATCCTCTCCACTAAACCCCGGTCCGGGCAGTATCGTTCGATCGCCTATGATAAGCTCATCCGCGACGCACTCTCCTCCCTCCCGCACCTCACTGTCCTCAATCTGTGGACCCTGGCCCATATAGGCACGATCGGGAACGAGATGGCTGATGTCGCTGCGAAGGAAGCGACCACCATGGACCCGGACCCAACCACTTTCGTCTCCCTCACTACGGTCCGTCGTCTCATCCTCCTGCAGTCCTTAGCCGAGTGGAACACCCGCTGGACGTCATCCAAATCGGGCAAAGCACTTCGCTACATCGATAAGTCCCCCCCAACCTTTCAACCCCCCCCTCTCTACTCGTCTTCCTCCCTCTCGCGCAAGGCCACATCCTCCATCTCTCAGCTACGGACCGGCCCATCGTTCCTGAACACTCACCGCTTCAAGTCGGGCTTCACGCCCTCACCGGCATGCGAAGCGTGCGGGACGTCGTTCGAGACCCGAGCCCATTTCCTTCTGGACTGCCCCACATGGGAACACCTGCGCCGGCCACTCCATGAAGCTTCTAGGGCAGCGGGACACTTCGGCCCGCTCCACGTGTCGCCCCTCCTCACCGAACCCAAACTTCTCAAACCACTCTCGAGGTTCGTAGAGGCTACAGGACGCTTTACGTGAACTCAGGACCACATCTCCGTGTTGTCCTTATTACCTTTTTATCTTTATTTTATCTTTTCTTTCTCTCTATTACATTATACTCAGCTAATAACCTCCCCACTCCGCGCACCTCCATTAAATGCTTCTCTTGCCCCTACCGCGCGTCGACCCCCACCCAACTCACACCCGATATAATTAATCTTTACCTCTTATGACCCTTAGCATAAAAACACTATACAAATCATCCCCACCTTATTTCTACGCTACAAACACAATGTATGTACTGCTACCATAGCCATTCCCGGCCACATGTAGTTACAAAAACTGAATAACATCACATCACATCACATCACATACGCACTTGGTATGTCATTATTCTAATAACCGTAGGCTGTGTTGGTAATTTTGTTGCGCAAGTCTGTAGTCCCGATCACAGTTTGATTTCGGGCCGTATCTTGCCGATCGCCAAAAAGGGAAATATCGCCCCTACTCGAACCTTCACAAAGCTCACGCACCGCTAAGAGCTCACTAGAGAAAATCACTTATATGATTTGGGAGAGTACCATATAACTATTTTTTCAGCAATGTTGGAGTCCCTCACTTGGTCAATGCGCTACAAAAACTGTAAAATGGTCCCGGTTTCACAATACCCCCGAAGAGATCACTAAATAATGGCATTGCACCACAATTAAATTAAACCCGGGGATCAGCAAGATCGGCGCGTACAGAGGATTATAAGGCCAAAGATTAATCTTCAGGGCTGCAACGAAGAACAGGCAAACCATAGTGATTCAGAATCTGAGAAACACCATGCAACTGATGCTAGCTACTACTACAAATTAGATGTCCTGCCCCATTTGGGAGTTACCATCAAACCCACTGCTTTCCATTTACCCAGGTCAAAATTTGTGAGAAAAGGCCCTGAATATGTGTAGTAGACTCTGTATAAAAAAATTGCCTCAATCCGCGCTATATGTATGATGCAAACAGCTGCTGTTCAACTTGACCAGATATGCCGTTGTGCAGCTCCAACTGCAATGAATTTTTCTGTGCGGCAGTGCTATATTATATGAAGTGTGACACAACACTTTAACCCACAGATGCCGAACTGAGCTGGGAAATAGTGGAAAGCAGTGGGTTTGATGGTAATTCCCAAATGGAGCAGGACATCTCGCCGTGACTGTAGTACTAGTACTAGAGAGAACTGCATAACCAATCCCTAGCGCTCTACGTTTGGGTCAAAGAAGAAAATCTCTTAAAAATAATGATGTTATCAGGGATATTCCAAAATCTGTAGGTCTGTGGAGGGAAAGTATTTTCCATAGAATATCGAGTTTCTGTTGTACCTCTGACCATACATTGGTGCAAATAGAAGGAAACTGAATTCAGAAAGTGGGGAAATAATACTGTCTCCCTCATAACCCGCAGCTCACCCCTACATCAAGCACTCAAAAAATCCATTTTCTTTTTCAGGCCAACGAATATCGTCCAACTATCGCGTGTACTCCTGGTGCTGAAGGATGGAGGTCAGCCACACTTGATATATTGTTGTTTCTCTGTCCCGCAATCTCAAGTAACATGAGCCATCGCTAGGACTCTGGCTTTTTTTAATTCCCTGCTGTTACTGGGTTGGATTTTTCCAGCAGAATTCAAGCCATCAGTGAGTCCACGGATATAAGCACACTAAATTGATACTCAGGTATAAAGGACTCAAACCAGGCTTATATCGGCTCGATGGCGGTGGGACCGCACCTGCTGCACTTTATAGTAACCCTGCCACCTTGAGCTGGGTCACCCGTTCGACTCGGGATCGAGCCATGAACCTGGGTTCCCAGTTTTTTTCTCCGCTTTTGCTACTCACTAAATGATCCTGAAATTCCTGCAGTTGAAATGTTCATGGTCTCATTTTGGTGAACGAGTTCCACGAGTCGTTGAATTGAGGACAGCCTCAATGTTTACTAACCCACTTGTGCAGGCGAAGAACGAGGTGGATACAATTCGATGGTGATTGGACCGCTGCTGCTTCACTTGAACAAGATGGTCCGCAGCTCCAGCAGAGTCACCGGTTCGGCTCGGGATCGAGCCTTTCGACGGTTATAAATAGTTCCGATTTTTTCTGTCTTTTTCTTGTTCAGGCCAACCAACATTGTCCATTTATCCCGCGTACTATCTGAGACCCTACCTGGGCACCCTACCTAGTTGGCCATTTGGAGTGTAGCATGCTGACACTTTTCTGGTCACTCCCAGGGATAATGGGGGATGGGAGCACAACCTATTACGAAGGTCTGAACCGAATTTAGAGCCGGAGTGATGAGTTGATCGAAAGTTACGACATCTCGGAGCAAGACCCGAAACGTGTGAACATCAATTTCTTACGCCGACGCGGCTTGGCTTTCTTGTCTCAGCTGGCTCTCTGCCAATTCTTGGCCGTTCCGGACTTTGTGGGCTCGATCTGTTCCCCCGATTCGGGGAATTCACCTGCCCGCATACCCACCACTGAGAAGTCAAAATCCTCCCCGCTATGCCCCCATGAGTGCGCCGCTGTTATTTTGAGTCGCTCCTCCTGGCCGACGTTGTATCAGACGACACCGTGGGGCTACCACTCTGGAATTGCTACGATGCTTTTTGACATCCAATGGCTCAATGCTGACGGTACGTTGGAATTTTATCTGCCCAACTCCCTTCTCACTGTAGTGCTTTACCGCCACCCACCCAATTTTGGTGTTGCCAACCCCAGGAATTTTTTGGGGAGCTGTGAAGACTTTACTACGGAGTTAGGGATGTAAATAAGTTGTAGACCTTCCTTCTAAGCTATGTGAGGCCTGATTTTGGTCACAGTATGGTCCCATCTTCCAATAGACGTGTGATTGCTCCAGGGACCTTGTTTCCGGGCTTTCCTCCATCTGAGGAGCAGTCATTTACATGCCTTATATGGGTTGCACGTGGAGTATTATATGCTCAAATGGTCACTATATACCCTAGTTAACATTTCCGATGGATCCGGGCGGCGGATTCAAGTCTCGCGACTCGATTTGACTGGGTGGCCAACTGGCCTGTTATTTGGCCATGTTGAAATGCCGGCCGAGATAAATTCACTGTAATGGCAAACCTTTAGATAGTTGGGTGGGAGTGGTCTTGAACTCTTCGTAGGATGCCTGCACTCACTCTGACACAGTTGGGCGCGCGCAGGCCCAGCAGACAGATTGAGATTAAGGGATGAATGCTTAGGTGGCCAGGTAAGGGGTCTCAAATAGTACTCCTGTTACTGAGGGATCGAGGTCACTTTGCTCCTCCCCGAATAATCCTGGATCCTGCGGTTGAAGGTTCACGGTCTAACTGTTGGTGGACAAGGTCAACAAGCCGATCGCCAGTGCATCCCCGATATTGAACCCACTTATGCAGATTAATAATGAGGTTATTACAGGTCGGTAGTGGTTGGACCCCGCCTCCATCACCTACCATCGATACCATCGAAATTTTCCAGTTAACCTGGGTCATCCGTTCGACTCGGGATCTAGGCTTTCGACGGTGACACTCTTTTTCTTGTTCGGGCCAAACAACGTCACCCAGATATCGCCGGTACTCCTGCTGCTGAGGGGTTGAGGTCAGTTCTGCTCGATGGATGGTTTTCTTCGGTTGTTTCTCTGTCCCGGAATCTCAGGTTCCGTTCCATGAAACCGTCGCTTCGACTCTGGGGCTCAAAATTCTCTGATGTGACTGGACTTGATTTGTCCCACCAGAATCAAAGCTAGCACTGAGTCGATGCTCCTCACCACACCGAACTGATACGCGTGGTCCCATGTGTACAGGCTCAATACTAGGACGATATCGGCTCGATGGCAGTGGGATCGCACCTGCAATGCCTGTTGTGTCTCGGAAAGCTGCGCAGGGTCACCGGTTCGACTCCGGGCCGAGCCGTTTGTTCATGAGTCTGTTTCTTTTTCGGGATGGCCCTTGATCCAACTAGTGTTGCCGCGACTCGAAAAGTCGAGTCGTGACTTGGTAAGTCAACTTGATTTCGAGTTCGACTCGACTCGACTCGACTTGGCTGAGTGAAGTCACTCCAAGTGGCTTCAAGTCGAGGGCTTTTTTTTCCCAAGTGGCTGCAGTGACTGCCACATTGCATAGGAATAGGGGACAAATGAATTACAATCAAAATTGTGCAGGAAATGATGAAACAGTGTTTAATCTGCACTCATGCCAAGTTCCTGTGTCTATTTTACACATTAAAAGCTCTATACAATGGATATCAGATTTTATACATATTTTTTCAGATTTAATCAGTGTCCATAACTCGCAAACCGCCTCACGTGTGACATAAGCGTGACGAGTATCACATTGTGTCACACTCGTGACATTCGGTCAAAAAAAGAAAGAAAACTGTTCCAATCGCGACTACTGATGAAAGTAAACCTTTGCTAAAATTACCTGACTCAACTCACTCGAGTTGGTTCAAGTCGACTTGCACTAGACTTGGAGGTCGCGGTGAAGTCATCAAACGACTCGACTTGACTCGGCTCAAGTCGACTTGGGGGGACCAAGTCGGAAGTTGCGGCAACAATAGATCCAACTGAGTGAGTCGATGGGTTTGAGCACACCGAACTGATACCTGTGATCCCGTGTGTACAGGTCCAATACTAGGCTGATATCGGCTCGATGGCGGTGGGACGGCACTTGCTTTACTTACGACAAAAGTTTAGAAGTTGAGCATGGTTTAACTCAGGCTCGAGCTATTGAGGTTGGATCCGTTGGATCTTTTTCGGGATGATTCTTTTTTTTTGGGTGCTGTTTTATTTTCTTTCGATGGGAGGATGGATTCATTTGGTCCAATAGAGTCCAAGCCCTGAGTGAGTCGATGAATTCAAGCACATCAAATTGATATCTAGGTATCCAGTATACAAACTAGGCTGATACGGCTCGTTCCCGGTAGGACCGCACCTGCAATACCTATATTATCTCGTACGTAACGGTGGGCAGAGTCACCCGTTCGACTCGGGATCGAGCCTTAAACAAGCATCTTGTTTTTTTTTTTTTTAATTTTAATTCCTTTCGGTCAACGAACATCGTCCATGTATCACATGTGCTTGGGCAGGAACCGAATTGTGGTCAGTACGGCTCGATGGCGGTTGGGCCGCACCTGCCTCACCCACGTAGAAACCATCTATTTGACCAGGGACACCCGGTCAACACGGGATCGAGCCTTTCAGTGTAAGTGCGAAATTCTTTTTCTTGTTCGGGCCCAACCAACATCGTCCAATTATTTCTGCCGCAGGGATTGAGGTCAGTTAATACGCTTGATAGACTTTTGTTTTGGTTGTTTCTCTGTCTAGCAATCTCAAGTTCGATGACTCCCTCGGACTCTGATGTTACTGGATTTGCTTTGGTTCAACAGAATCTAAGCCATCTGTCAGTCGATGAATTTTGAGCACAGTAATTGATCCGCAGGCATCCAGGATGCAAACTAAGACGATACCTGTGGATTGCGGTTGGACCGCACCTGCTCAACCTAATGAAAAAATGCCGTCACTATGCAGACATACCCGTTCGACTCGGGATCGAGCCATATATCGGATATCAGAGGAGTCTTTTTTTCTTTCTATCCTTTCGCAGATCAACCTGAAAATTTCTGACCCCCGTTACTCCTTTGACGTTGAGAGGATGATGAGAATTGTACAATATATTCCCAGTTATCTGTGCCATTGGTCTCAGCACACTGCGGTTGAACTGATACCCATGTATACAGAATTTAAACTAGGTTAATATCGGCTCGATGGCGGTTGGTCCGCACCTGCAATACCTATCAATTTTCCCATGCGACGCTTGAGCGGGGACACCCCTTCGACCCAGGATCGAGCCTTTCGACAGTTATAATGATCTTTCCCTCGTTCAGGCCAGTCAACATCGCCCAGCTACCTCTGCTGCAGGAATTGAGGTCCGTTGCGCTTGATAGATTTTTTTCGGGTTGTTTTTGTCCCGCAATCTCAAGTTCCACCAGGTCCTTGCCCGGACTCTGGAGTTTAATACTACCAGGCGTTACTGGGTTGCATTTTTTCCAACAGAATCCAAGCCATCAGTGAGTCGGTGGACTCGAGCAAACTAGCTTGATATGCAGGTATACAGGTTCAATGCGAGGATGATATCGGCTCAGTGGCGGTGGGACCGCACCTGCGTGACCTGACGAAAAAGGCTGCAACTGTGCAGAGACACCCGTTCGACTCGGGATCGAGCCGTTTCTTGACGCGACGCTTATTTTTTCCGCGCCACTTTTGAATATCTGTGCTGGACATCAAACTTGCACTCTTCGTTCCGGCTCTTGTTTATTTATTTCCCGGACGTTCGGATGCATAGATTCGGTCCATCAGTTTGTCGATGCTCCTCCGCACGGCAGATGATACCTAGGTATGCGCGTCCAGAACTGGGGTTATATCGGCTCGTTGGCGGTGGGACCGCATCTGCTTGAACTGCTTGCAAGGGAGAACGTCCCGAATGTGCAGAGATACCCGTTCGACTCGGGATCGGGCCGTAATTTGGGATCAGGTATTTTTCTCCACTTTTGCTACTCACAAAATAATCCTGAGTGTCCGTGCAGCTGAAACGTTCATGGTTTAACTTTGGTGGAGAAGTACCACGAGACGTTGGAATTGAGCGTGTCTTGGCGCGAATATTGAACTCAGTTGTGCAGGTTAAGAATGAAATGCATACGGCCCGATGGCGGTGGGAGTCCGGGACTGCGCCTGCTTCACTTTAGGAAAATGTTGTCTGCTCCAGCAGAGTCGCCGGTTCGACTCCGGCTCGAGCATAAGGCTGGACCAGTCAGTTTTGTTTTTCGAGATGATTATTTTTTTTTTTTTTTTTTTTTTTTTGGTGCAGTTTTATTTTCCTTCGACGTTGAGGGGATGAATTGCTTTGGTCCAGTAAAATCTAATCCATCGGCGAGTCGGTGGATGTAAGAACGCCGATTTGATGCCCAGATATACCGGATACAAACCAAGCTGACATCTGCTCGATGGTTAAAATGCACCTGCTTCGCTTCGAGAACATCGATCAGGGCTTGAGCAGGGACACCCGTTCGACTCGGGATTGAGCCTTAGGCGGTTTTGAAATTCTTTTTTGGTGTCAGGTCAGCGAAAATCGACCACCTATCGCGGGTACTTCTGCTGATTAGAGATCGAGGTCACTTTTGCTGCTCACTGAATGGCCCTGAAATTTCTGCAGCCGAATGTAGGGTAGCACGAGTTCCACGAGTCGTTGAATTGAGTGCAGCCCTAATATTTACTAAGCCACTTATGCAGCTTAAGAGTGAGGTTTATATCGGCTCGGTGGCGGTGGGACCGCACCTGCGTGACCTGATAAAACATGTGTAACCGTGCAGAGACACCCGTTCGACTCGGGTCGAGCCTTGAGATCGCGCTGCAATCCTTTTTCTTGTTTTGGTCAACGAACATCGTCTAATTATCGCGCAGGGATCGAGGTCAGTACGGCTCGATGGCAGTTGGATTTTACCTGCCTCACCTTAGTTAAAATCCCTTTCGACTGTGCAGAGATACCCGTTCGACTCGGAGTCGAGCCGTTCTCCAGGCTAACACAATTTTTCTTTCGATTTCCACCCAGTCGCGTCTGCTCACGATTCGTCATTGATCTACGCAGTCAACCATACATCCACTGGTAAGTAATTATGAAAGGAAGTTGACCGCGAAGGGTTACTTTGCCTGTGTTTGGCATCCGAATTAGAACGCGTCGGCCCGGGGTGTGCACGCGCTACTGATGGTGCTTCTCTTGAAATTTTCACTCTCGACGTCGACAATCGAACGCGCAGTGTACTCAGCCTCAGGACTCGCACACGGCAGAGTGTATGTGAGTTTGAGAGCCACGGATGGACTTGATTGACGGGGAAGAGGCGCCGCAATTTTCGCTAGTCGATCCTTCAAGTTGCCAAAAGTCTCTGTTCTGTTCTCTTCCCTCCTTGTTGCTTTTCCCGGTACTCCCTCTCCCCTCCCCTTGCGCGCTCTCCTCAATGCTACCTCGCTCCTCTGCCCCCACGCCCCGACGCTGCGCAGGCCCGCCAACACCGTCAACTCACGCGTCAACACAGCCACCCACAACTTTCTCAAAACTCGATCACATCCGCACCGACGTCATCCCGCCTCGTAAACTAAAGACGTTGCACAGACACGCCCAACACCCCAAACGTATAAAGGCCAGCGCGTTTTCGAGTGGGTTCCCCAGAATCCCCCGCTTCTCTTCTTTCAAACCACCACCTCACTTCACTTTCACAACCCCACCACTTATAACCTTACGATGTCTACAGCCAGGTGAGCGTCGTTTCCGTCATCCCCGTTGTGCTGCGCGTCGTTGGCGTCCGCGTCGTTGCCCCACACCCCGTTGTCCCACACCCCGCCCCTCGTCCGCGCCATTTCATTCCTTTTCCCCTAGCCTCGCGCGCCGCTTTCTTTCCATTTCGTCGGGTCTACGCTGTCACGCATCGTCTGCAACGTGCGTGCTTGTCGTTGGCGGCATCCTTCCTATTCCTCGTCGCGTCACTGCTCCACACCTTGCTCCTGCCTTCCGCACCTCACATCTCTTCTTTAATTCTTATCTTCCACGCGCACCATCTACTCTCCGCCGTCCTCGGCCCTCCCGCCCTTGCGTTCCTGATCAATACTGACCGGCGTTTGCAGCCAAACCAACGGCGCCACCAACAGCATGATGGGTAGCGCGAAAGAGATGGTGTGTCGTTCACTTTCTAGCTCATTGTTGCGTGCAGCTGACAACTGTGCAGGTCGGCGGCGCCGTCGGGTCGAAGTCGATGCAGAACGACGGGAAACAGCAGCACGCCGAGGTGGGATTCCTTTGTCATGTTATCTTTTAACCCGCCGCTGACGACATTCCTTCAGGGCGAGGCGGAGAAGAAGACGGCACAGACCGCGGACGCTGCCGATGGCTTGTACAACCAAGTGGCTGGAATGGTAAACAAGGTCGCAGGCCAGGTGATGGGTGACTCGACAAAGGAAGCCTCTGGTGAATTCCGCTCTTCCCTACCCCTTTCCCTACACATCCCCGCTTCGTCCATTCCACCTCCTCTCATTTTATCCGCGAATCTCTCCAATTTCCCTACATATTGCTTCATTTCTGCCTATTTTCCTATCACGCCTGCTTCTACCCTTGTGCCCTGTCATTCTTGCCCTCTTCCACCGACCTCTGTCTTGTTTCTTCATTCTCCCGCTGACTCGCGTTTCTAGGCAAGGCACAAGAAACCGCCGGTCAAGCAAAGAAGGAGGCCAACAAGCCCGTTTAGAGTAGTCTTTTATTCTTGTACGATGGCGGGAGAAGTAAAATCAATTGTCTTTTTATCTCTATTTCGTTAGGATCTGTGTTCTCAGTCACTGACCTTTCGTGTTCGAGTTTCGCTCGTTGGTGCTGTTTTGACGTTCTTCTTCCGTCTGGGGAAATCATTCCATGTAGCGGACCCGCAGGCACTTAACTCTATCTCAAGTCCTGCACCTCAGATACCTCCCATCGGCTCGGTGGCGCATCTGAATCTGGGATTCCAACCCCCCAGACCTCTGTCTTGAGGAGGAGTGTCCCGCCAAAGGCGGGGCCGACGACAAGCATGTGTTGCTGCGAGGAGGGTCAGGGTTTTTTTTGCCGCAGGCCTAAAAATCCTGGCCCGACGAGACTCTGTATTAGGGTCGCCTTTGGCACTAGGAGGCTGAGCCGACGTGTGCGCCCCGAGCATCAGCGAGGGCTGCGATCAGAGGGCCCGCGTGGGGTGTCGGGTCGGGCCGCCGATAGGCGGGGTCGAGTCTGGGGCGCCGATAGGCGTGGTGGGGGGCGCCGAGAGGCGTGGTCGGGGGTCCCGGGCGAAGGTGGGTGTGCGTCGTCATCGTCATCGTCGGGCGTCGTCGTCGCCGTCGTCGGGTCCGTCAGGCGGGTCGCGTCGCGGGCCAAGTCAAACCGAGTGCATCATCGCCATCACATCCCGATGTCAACCTCTCTTTCCTCGACGTGTCCCGCCTCCTCTCATCGCTGCCGTCGCGTCGCGCGCGATCAACGCCATGAGCCCGCCGTCGTCGTGACCTGTGATCGCTGACATCAGCGATGCACGCATTTCCTTTTGTCATCGCGCAACGCAACCTCCGCTTCCTGCCCTCTCTCCTGCTCGCCCCGCCTGCCCGCCCCGTTGGCACCCCACCCCGCCCCGCCCCCGCATCGCGGCCCGCACGTTGCGACCAACATATCGCGCGCCCTCAAACGCGTCTTTGGGATGACTTCGGCAAACTGTCGGCTATAGCCCCAAGAACGACCCGCGGCTCAGGAGGTCGCAAAGGCGGAATTCGGCCCTTTGATGAGCATCTTGGTTAGCGTGCGTTGGTAGAAAGGAGGAAGTAATGCATCAGGGACCCAAAAACTCCCGCCAACCCCTCGTAGCATCTTCATTACTTACATTACCTCTCCCGCCGCCTTCCCGCGTACCTACTCCAGGCCAGCTAACTACAATACCTGTCATACGTACATAGTGCGACATGGGCCCCAAGGGGCCCGCATGCACTCTAATGGAAAATTGAATTGAATTGAATCTATCCTGAGTGGTGCTCCCCATATACCTCCCATTGGCTCAGTGGCGCGTGGCTGTCCCAACTTATGAGTGTATTCATTTCAATGCTCGCTCGGGCGGAGTTGGTCTGTAGGAAAATAATGCATCACTTCTGTTCATCGGCGCGCAACCTTTCTGTAACCTAGTTCAACCAGCATACATTCTCATCGGCTCAGTAGCGCTTATCGGCGGATTCAGTTCAATGCTCGCTCGGGCGGAGTTGGTCTGTAGGAAAATGATGCATCACTTCTGTTCATTGGCGCGTAACCTTTCTGACGCTCCCCAGGCGCAAAGTGCAAGTGCCTATTTGTCGAGCCGATATTAGAACCTGGTTGGGTACATATGGGTTGGTGCCTGCATGGAGATACTTATTGTCGGCTCGGTCGCGCATGGTTGCGTATCTACTGCTGCTGTCAGAATGTGGGGAAAGAATTTGTGTGGACTCCCGTTCGATTCGGGGCTGGGCCACGGGGATAACATCAGATGGTGTAATTTTTTTTGTTCAGTGAAGGGCTCTCAAATCTTGCCTCGAACGGACTCCTTCAAGAGTCCCTCCGGAGTTCAGCTGACGATGGATCGGACTTATTCAGATTGCGCGTTGGTTTTGGGCTGCTGCCACAAGAAAATTGCTGATGACTTGTCCAAAATTGCCGTCCCACTCTCTGCTTTAGCTAATTTAGTGCACGCACGCATGGGTCTTGTCGGCTCGGTAGCGCATTGGTGCGGAACTACTGCTGTTACAAGGAAACACATTTACGTAGAGACTCCCGTTCGATTCGGGACTGGGCCATCTGTGTTCCACAAAAACCTTTTTTCCCCTGTGGCTCGCTCGTCCTCCCAAGACCACATCTGGCGGACAAGGTCAAGTATTTCAATAAGATGAGATTCCACATCAATACATTCAACGGCCCTTGTGTCGACTTGGTTAAGTTTGGTTTGAACCAACATTATTTTTTTGTGAGACACCGAGATGCCCGACATAATAGAAATATGTTATTCTTTCACCATTTGAGTTGCCCCTGTTCAAGGTATCCGTTCGGACTCACTGTTGGCTCGGTGGTGCTCCTGTGCGAATCTACTGCTGTTGAAAGGCAATCGGCAAATGATTTACTGGATTCGTACCTCCAGCCGAAGTCGGAACAGGCCTGTTCTAGCATTTTTCATTGAACGTTGTTACTACATTAGTGGGCTGACGAGCGCGGCCCAGCTACGAGCGCCATGATTTCGATGAAGTTAGAGTCATGATAGTTGTCATCCTGCCGCGCGGGACAAGAACGATGACATGAGGTCCAGAGATTCCATCTACATTGACAATCTCAACTCGCACAAGAGTACTCAAGCTTTCATTATAAAGTTTTTGGGGGTGGATATGGAATAGAAGTGAATATTTACCGAAATTTCCATAGTTCCTGGCGAGTTGACATACAAGGCTCGGGATATCTATCCTTTCAAGCCTGCCCCGCGGTCCTGTTGAGCCCAAAATTATGGAGTTGGATCTGGACGGCCTCCAGTCGTCGGCTCCTCGCCATCAAGTCTTCACGCTTCGCAACCAACCTCGGATCTTCCACCAAAAATGTCGCACACACTGCATTCGCGTTCTCGCTGCCGAGGCCGAATTCTGATATCAGCTCTTGCTGGAGGTTCTGCGCCATCGCCAGCAGAAATTTAGCGTCAATCAGCGACGGAATATTGTCAATCACGCGCTGAATCATTGGGATGAGCATTTAACAACGGGGGGAAAGAGTGCACACCTTGTAGGCACACTAAATGAACAGAAGCAATTGAGGCTAATAAAGCTGGTAAGGCCGACGAGCGGCAAGGCCCGCTACCAGATATGACAATAGATTCTGACCTGAAACGGAAAATTACTGTAATTGAGTTTTTAAATAATGGGCCTTTGCGAAAGAGACGGAGAATTCTATTCTTCGGTGCGAGTTTTGTGTCCATGTCGGGTATGCAGCATGGAAGGGAGTGTCATACACGCACGACGGCGATGAAAGCTCTGTCTTGGATGTCGGCGCGCGTTGTCGCGATCCCGCAGATTCCTTGCGCAGGTGCGATGGTCGTGGTCAAGTCGTGGCAGTGGTAGAAGGGAAAGGTCGAACGTGCCACGTGATGTTCAACATTGGATGAACCGTGAGCTCACGAACTTTCATTAGAATTTACTCACCTGACGAGCTTGCATAGAAAATCATCGGAAGTAACGAACTTTCCTTAAATGCGATCAAAGTGACGAGGTTTCGTGAAAATAAGCGAAGTAACGAAGTGACGAAGAAGGCTACTACCCGCTTTTACGGTGTCCTGTACCATACCGTATACTACGCTCTCGAGCGGCCTCGCAATTCTACTGTACAGTACGGCACGTTGTTCTTTATCTTGCCTCGCAGGCCGATAGGGGGTAATGGAGGCTAAAGATATACACAAAGAGAAAAAGAAAGGTATGATCCAGGATTTTGAAACCCACACACCTTGTGCTGACACTGCTCTTGGCCCCGCGATACGGCTTGGTACGGCCTCCAGAACTGTCCCGTAACCGTACCATGAGGCCCTCGAAACCACATTTTACGGCCCGTATAAATACAGGCCGTACCGTATACAGTACAGTCCCGATCCCTATCCAGGACCAGCTGTTCCCTGAGTTGGACCACCTTTTCATACTTTTCACGCTGTTCTTGTTCAGAATCTTTTCCATTGCGCAATTGAAGGATATACCTCTGGAGTTTCCGACGAAGCTGTCCAAGACTGTCACGGGCTTCATGCTCAGTGTTAAGAGTTGACAACACACGGCGCAGAGGACTGGAAGAAATCTTACTCCCATAAACTCCAGTCAGTATGTAGACTTGGATGTTGGGGTCAATATTATTCACTCGCCATTCATTCCGCACATCGGCACAGTCCGGTAGAGATACACCATTGGAGAGAGAGAGATTGAGGGATGTGTTCAGGACAATTGAGTACAGTGCTCAGATTAAAAGTGTTCCGTGATTTTACTGCGAAGAGATTCCACAGAAGGCTTGTCGTTGATCAATACGATGACGTACGCGATTCCAGTATTGAAGTGTCTTTCTAGCAGAAACTAATGGCAAGAAGGATAGGAATGGCTTTTGAACAAATTGAAAAGATCAGCGATGGGTGCAGAAGAATGAAGATCCGGGTTGGAGGATGCAAGGATAGAAATATGGGTTCTCAACGCAGCACGCAGGTGAATCACAGATTTCGCACTCCAGGGACAGATATATTGAGAGCAGCAGCATGAGAAAGGCTTTTGGTCAACATTTGCCTGTGATCAGCGTCAAGACTAACATTCAAAGCAGCATTCGACATCTCTGCTGCGCAGTTAAAATCGCAACACAGAGCTCGACAAGCCGAGTGATCTGGACATGGAGTGGCCGAAGCATCCACTGCATAATCAACACATGCTCCAGTTGCAATGTGGTGCAGTAGAACGCGTCGAGACCATGTGAAACTCAAAGCTTCAGTTGCAATAGCATATAATTGAAGAGGTTTTTGTATTGTCACCAAATCTGAATGGAATACAGAGATGCGCGGATGGGTAGTATGATGACCTAGAATATCACGAATAATGTTGATAGATGTCACAGGCGAGGCAGTCGTTGGGCACAGTATGGAAGCAGAGGTAGACGGACAATGGCGCCGCACGCACAGGATTGTGGCAGAGCTGTTTAAGCGATAATTTTGGGCAAATGAGGCGTAATAGGGCAGCTACACTCAAACGTATGATCTTGGGCATACAGTGCATCATCGGGACCACACATGGAACCCGGAGCGCTGGCGCCGGAATTCAGAGAGACGAATTCATCTATAGTTACAATATGTCAATATTCAGAATCATCCTGTATATCGTACTTACTCTGTGGCATTCCAGACGCTATAGTACTTGAAGAAAGGTCAAATGATACATGTTGAAGAGTTAGTCGACAAAAGAACAACACTCACGACCGAGAACCAGGTGATAAGGGAGCTCCGAGCATACACACATATATGCATAGTACAGACAGACTTGAGTCGCGCAGCAGAAGGCTAAGGGCGCCGTAATCAACACACTGAGCAGCTGAGACCCCAGACAAAAGAACCCAGCCAAGAGACAAGAGAGAGGTTTCAGAGCTAGGGTCCACAGACATTGCAAAAAGTAGCAGAGAGCGACATGGGGATTAGAGACAAGCAGGCGAGCTGTGCTGGGAATTTTTGATAGTTGGGGTTCATGCGAGACATCGGGCAATTTTGGACACAACATTTTGGAGGATTGCCGTGGAATGTCGCGTTCACATGGCAACTGATGGCCGTCTGCGGCAGGGTTGAACTACGAAACAAAAATGACAAATTCATTGCAGCGGATTTAGACACTAACAATCTGTATATTGAACCAAAAAACATCAGAAAAACAGCCAGGCAACAGATGATAAAGGGCTCCGAGTGGGAGTTGAGATGTTGTTCGAACAACTCTCTATTGCTGTGTTTTTGAACCGTGACACATTCGATATGACAAAGTTTTGTTTGCGCTTGTAATGAAAATGTGCTTTACTGCAAGTTGCGAAATTTAGGCCCTCCTAAAACCCTTACCTAAAGGTAGCGGGAATGATGCGCCAGTATTAGGGGAGCGCCGCACCTCCAAATATCCTCGAACTTCGGACATTACTGTGATCTCCGTCTCGAACTCGTCGACCGGCCACAGCTTCCCGAAGTCCTCCGGCACGATGCCGGGATAGCCCAATTCCGCCAGCAGAGCCAACACAGTGTTGATCTTCTCCGCGTCGGTCCCAGCTGTATTTGACGGCAGTGGCGGTCTTGGCGATGTAAGGCTGGATATAATTATGATTATATTTTATTATAATGGATTATAATCCTAAAATTACGATTAGATATAGCCTGGGCATAATATTAGGCTCTAGGATTATGGGCGAGTACATTACAATATATATTACGGTATAGGGCCCATATTTAATCATAACGTTAAGGAATTGCCGACTTCAGCGAAACATCGGAGTAGACCTGAGCAACTGAACATTTCAGTAGTTGCACAATCAAGCCATCAGGAAAGACCTCCTTTGGGAAAAAGGCCAGATTGGTCTGAAAAAAGGTCCAATTCTGCCAAATTAGTTGTGTTTGTTCCGTTTGCGTTTTTGCGACCTTTAAAATAATTTAGCGCCAAATTTTCCCCAATTTCCTCGTCTTGGCAAGGTTTGGCATGGCCTTGGGTTGACCTTGGAGGTGATTTTTCTTCCCGTTTTCACATCAGAGGAAGCTCGAACCAGCATTTTATTGCACAGCTACGAACAAGTGTTGCTAACTAGGCTCGAGATGAGCTGTCCGTCATTGACAATAGATATATGAGACGGAATGCTCAGGTGCACTCACGAGCTGACTGATAGATATACTGAATTGATCAGTGGAAGGAGAAAACGGCTTGCGAAGGGGACTCACATTGCACATAGTGGCGACAAGATTGCTCCAGTATGCTTCAAGGGAGCACCTACGAGTAAAATCATCACCGACCCGCGCTGCATCAACGACATCAGATAATTAATACCGAAAGCAACTAGGAAATACTGACTTCAGCACGCCTTCTTTCCATCACCAATTGTGTTTGATCATGGTCCACGGGGGGCACAACTATAATATTGGTCATAAAGCCAAAAGACGTGATCATAAAGAGTAGAAACTCACGATGCAGTCCCACCCTCATCAGCGCCGATGAATTCCTGTAAGCCAACACTATGAAATAGGAGCGGCGCGACTGACTGGAGGTGTCACAGAGTCCGGGTCTGTGATTAAATTAGTTCAGGTGCTGGCCCTTCCAAGAAAAAGTAAAGACAGGAAAGACGCACCAAGAAGTTCCTCAGAATAACTCGGCTCAATCTCACCCGCACCCGACTAACATTGAGGAAGACCTACCTGTAGATTCTAGTCAACACAGGAATGGGGGAAATGATCTCACTTACATGGTGTACATTGGGCGGCGCTGCGTTGACAACGGTAGAATCCTTGGCTCAATGTTAGTCGCTGTCAATGCGTGTGCAACGACATGCACCTATGGGACATCGTGGAGGCTCCCCAAATATGTCGAAGTGTACAGGAGACCATTCTGAGTGTGGGAGAGGGGACCATGATGTCAGAGGGCAGAATGGTGGAGGGTAGCGAGGAAAAAGATGGGGGGAAAAGAGAAGAGTTGTCTACAGATGTTGTTACGATTTACGGCTTCAACCACCACATGATCGCACGTGCCTGATCGGGCTGATTGAGCCGCATTACTTACGGCACCGCTCGGCAATGGACTTCGAACTTTTTCCTAACTAAACATTAGGGTGTTTCACAGTTAACTTTTTCGGCCCAACTTCTACCTCAACTCGTGCCCCAACTCGACCCCAACTTGAGCAAAGTTGGGCCACGAGTTGGGGCTTCAATTGTGAAACACCATGCAGCGTTTTTACATGAAAGTTGGGGCATCGCGTATCAAATAGGACGTGATACAGGCCAGTTAGCCGAAGTTGGGCATCGAGTTGCGGCAGAAGTTGGATGTCAAATCGTGGTCATATGCACGATTTGACGTCCAACTCCGACTTTATGCCCCAAAATCTTAACTGTGAAACACCCTATTGACTCGAGGCTTCAGATTTTGGGCCGAATCACAGTTTGAAGCTCCGAAACAAGCCATTTCACTTGTTCCAAATGGGATGCTATGATGCCCGATCTCCTGGAGTAACAATAAATTTCAACTACAAGGTCCAAACAAGCCAAGCTAAGAAATTCAACTAATTTGGTCTTTTTTGCCCAAATTTGCCCAGATTGGTCTAATCTAAAACCGCGAACCAAATTACCACCAAATTATGAAAGGAGATTTTTTCCTGATGGCCTCTTCACTCCGATCACGGGTGTTGTCAGCAAAATCTTCTCTGCTCCGTCTCTGACTCAGACTGACTCCTGCTGTCTTTGGTGCCATGCTAGATGACTCTCAGCTTGTTAAGCACTTCCGTACCCTCCTGAAGGCTCTGAAGGCTCGCATCAAGGCCCTCCCTGCTTCTCTTCCCACCGCTACTCCGGAGGCGCCACTTGCTCATTATCTCGGAGATCTTGAGATTGATGCTGAGGGTGCTCGGTACACCGCCAACTGCCAATGGGAGCGCACCTTTCAAGTGTCCAAAGATGAGCAGCGCAAATGGATCACCTTGGGAAAGTACAGTATGGATCTTGTCTGCCCGTTTTTTTCTACTCCCAGCAAGACGGTGTGGAAGGGCTAAATGCCTGGGAGGCGGGTTCTTGAATTGGGTCGGTGGTCGTTCAATTTTAGAATAGAAAATATGAGTAGGGGAAAAGGAGATGAGGGTATAGGTCGAGTGATTGAGACGAGGATTGAAAGTAGTCTTAGGTCGTAGAACTGGTCACGAGTCAGATTCCGAGTGAATCCAAGATGTCGAAGGGTTTTGCACGCCGAGTGCGTACGATCGAGGTTACGTAGGTCGAAGATAAACACAGTAAGACACGGAGTTTTGGCCACTAGGCCGCACTGGCTCGCACAGATGAGCGTAAGACGTAGGATAATGATTTGCTGGCACCATGGGTGCGTATTTACTACCCAAACAAAAGATGTAAGTAAAGCTGATAATAATCAGGCTAGCAGACCGTGGATCATGCGGGTATAATATACCTCCCCCCGCCCCCCCCCCCCCCCTGCCTAGTCTCTCATAGACAGACACTACAACAATATTAGTGCTCATGCCTCACATGTTGTAGTCTGCTGATAAGGTCGATCAAATGATCGCTGGCCTGCTTATTACAAATCACAAATATAAGTTGGATGCTAGTATGCATTCCAGAACGTGTTTTTCACAAATGTGACATCCTATTAGTATTTGCCAGCATAAAATGAATAACGCCCCCCCCCCCCCCCAACTCGTGGCGGCAGAGTTGAAGAACTACAGATTCGAACTCTGATGGCTCGACAGATGACAAATCCTGACATAATCTGCATTTTTATTCCACAAGCATGGAAGTGGAAGCATAAAATTTGAGGTCATATTTTGGGGTCAGACATGCATTTAAATACCCTTTCTCTCTGGAAGTTTGAAAGTGGGGGCCCTGGAAGTGCTAAACAGGCATGGCAAAAGTTTCAAGCTCCGATGATTTGTAATAAGCAGGACACGTGGCGCAGTTAACTACAGACCAAGACCCGCCATACTCTCAGTGCCAACTTCCCAATTTTTCGCTCTGAGGAAGGCCAAAACTACTGCTGAGAGCAGCTTGGTTGTCCTGGCCAAATGACCTTCAGGTACACTAGCATGACAATGAGTGTACCCGATAGCACAAATATTTTTCAGCTCCGGACTCGGACGATGATCCGAACGACAAAAACTACAATCCCCCACGCAATCCTCCGGCTCAGTCTGAGGAAGACAGTGATGGTCCCGAGGACATGACACCAGTAAGATCTCCACTATGAGGCGCAGCCTGCACCAACTAAATTGCATCTACAGCACAAACGACCTTTCCTTCAAAGGGAATCTGGCGTCGTGCACTCGCTGGGGCCTCTGGTAGCTCAACGGTCAAGAAGATTCAGACAGAGTTAGAGGTCTATTTCAGTGTATCTATGCCATGGCCTAAGACGATGATGATGTTCTGGGGTGGTGGAAGGTCGGTCACTTCTTCTTCTAGTTGTTTTTTCGCTGAGTTAATTGCCCTAGATGTATGCAATCCATTTCCCTATCCTGTCCCAAATTGTGTGCGACGTCCTTGCAATTCTGGGGTGAGCATCACTGTGGAGCAGCTGTTCTCTAGCAGCAGGCATACCATGTCAGATGCTCAGTCCTCCATGGCTGCTTCCACCCCTCTTCGACTGTTGTGACGAAGGAGCTTCTTAATTTCGGTTTCAGTGAAGGCGTTGATTATTTGGAGGGCATTACGATACATTAAATATGATTACAATACATTATGATACCCTTACGATTAGATATGAGCTGAATCCTTAAAATTATATTATGATTACAGTACATTATGGACCGAGGCCATAATTAATCATAATGTTCCAGCCTTATGGCGATGAAGAAGATCCTTCCATCTGTGGTTTGGGAGCGCTCAACCCAGAAGAAATGGAGTGCATAGGGTCTGGCAGCATAGCCCCAAGGGGAATTTTCACGGCAAAAACGCTTGGGGACAACAGTGCAGCCGTATCAAACGTGATCAACGAAGAACGAAGACACCTAATAATCCCAACTTTCCCCTCTAACTAGAGGGGCAGAGTAGTGTGGTATGCTCCCTCTAGTTAGAGGGCTTTTTGCGAATCGCCGCATGCTGCAGAAAATGCTACAAAAACGCTGCAAACATGCTGCAGATCATGCTGCAAATATGCTGCAGCAGACTTGTAGCATTTCAGGCATGTCCTTAAGTAAGCTACGCATCACCGCCGTCGGCGGCGGGTGCGCCCCTTCCCAAAAAGGAAATTACTTGAAGAAATACCGATAAAAATACAAATAAAATACAGTAAAAATAAGATAAAAAAAGGGGGCTAAACTAGCCCTCATTGTCCACGTCCGCACCCCGCACACCATCAGTCGCAAGCATGGAGAGCATGTACAGCTTTGCTGACAGCGCTGACTCCAGCTCCTCATCACCCTCTTCGTCCGACCACCCCTCTTGCATCTCCCCATCCACACCCCTGGACCAGCTCGACATGGTGTTGTGAGCAAACACCCACTCGTCCTTCTCCTCCTTGTCCGAACTTATCACCTGCATTGCCCTGCGCGCCATCGCCGAGTGCGCCCTTGGCCGCACCCGCCCACCCTCCTCGTCGGAGCTATCCACCTCCATCTCCTTGCGCTCCCTCTCGTCACGCATCACCACTGCGTGCGCCACTCTCTCCGCCTCGCGCGCCTCCCTCTGTGCAGCCGATATCTCCAGTGCTTTCCCCGGCACCAGCGACCAGGTGAAGCCTGGCTCCTTGGCCAAAGCCCAGAACCGGCGCATGTGGCTATCGTCGAAGCGGCCGCGCTGCTCTCGGTACCTGCGCACCTGTAGCGCCAGCCCCTGATCTGCCTCCACCTCCTCCTCCGTCTTCCCCACCTCAACTTCCAGCTCCTGCTCCTTCTGGCGGAGCGCCTTGTATTCATCGGGGATCTCGACATTGAGGCATTTGATCTCCTCCCTCGTGCGGAGGATCCTGAAGTACCGGTCCATCGCCAGCCGGTAGGCGGGGCGCGTCCACGAACGAGACTGGACCTCAGCGCGCGTGTCCCGTAAGATGTTGAAGTCCGCGAGGAACGCGTACTCCACGACTTGCTCCCAGCTGAGATGGGGCATTGGCAGGTCCAGCAAGCCGGCGGCGGTGTTGTAATTGTCGATGGTGTTCTTCACTGCCTTCGACCTGGCTTGAAGGGCCTTGGCGATGTGCTTCCGCATCTTGTAGCCTACATAAATTTTAGGAACAGACGAAAATATTAGTAGATTGAAGACCCACCTGTCTGAGACTGATTCATCTTGGTCAGCTCAAAGATCCGCTCGACGATGAGCAGCTCGAGTGTGTCGAGCGCCAGCTGGTACTTCCTCTTCTTGATTTGCACCACCGTCAACACCCACTTCGGCGACTCCACCGTCCAACACTCAGCGACGTCGAGCAGCGCCTCGAGAGTATGGACGCTCTCGTGGTCCTTCTCGACCTTCTCCTTTGCGTGGCGCCTCGCCAGCTCTGCCGTCGAGACGCCAGGCGTGTACACACCGTTGTCAGCCCTTGCACGCCTCGCCTGCTCCTGGACCACGGTGTATTTTGCCCTGGAGACGCATTAGTTCCCTCCTCTAATATTAAACAATGAAGAAGACTTACTCGCTCGCGCTCAGGTTGACGAGCTTTGCACGTACTCCATCTCGAGTGTCTCGACGTTCGTCTTGGCCGCGTGCTTGAGGCCGATGAGGTACTCCTTCTCCTCCAGCAGCCACTGGTGGAACACGTCGAAGCTCTCGACGTGCTCCTGGCGCATCCAGTCCTGCAGCGCCGGCTCGGTCTTGAGGATGGTGAGGCCTGCTGGTAGTTCATGCAAAGGAATTTACCTAGACAAGTAGTTAGTACAGCGTGAATGAAATGGGAGAGGTGCACATACTGAGGTTGGCGTACGTCTCGGAGCTGTTGAAGTGCTTTGCGTATGTCGTGATTTCTTGCTGCTGGTGGAATCTGCTGGCGTAGCGGCAAGATTTGGTGAGGATGTTCGAGCGCGAGAAGTACCGCTCGCACCCCTTGAGGTCCTCGAGGCCCATCCCTTCAACATACACCACCAATCGAGGCTAATGTTTCTCAAACGTCCGAGGCTGACGTTGTGAAAATGTCTTCAGGCACATCTGACAGAGGTTGGCTGAACATTTTGCAAACCTTTCACATGAAACATTCGTCAATCATTTCCACAACGTTATAAAAACATTACTGAAACATTGAATAAATAACGAGAGTAATGTTCTTTTAACATCCTCCTCCAGTCCCTCCTCCATCTGTGAGCCATGCGAGAGTCATAATAAAATCTTACCACAATTTTTGCGGTTCACTCATCTATAATTTGTGCCGGGTTCAAGTCAGTCGTTGCCTCTAAATTGAATCTCGTCTGAATCTAACTCATGAGACAGATTTGTGCCTGGAAAAATCCCATAAATGACCTGGCATCCATGCCAGAAAAATTTTGAACAAGCATGTATGATTTTTAACTTTGAGAACGAAGTGAATAGGGCAAGAGCGAACTGCAAAAGAATGGAAAGCAGGTGACTTTGGGTCCGTGCGCATCAAACCAAACAACTGTCAAGTTGGTCGCCCACAATGCTCTTTCTTCCTCTCTCCACCCACATCCGCCGCTACCAACTCTTCGTCACGTCTCTCCCTCTTAGTTATCCACATCTTTCCTGCTTGTCATCTGGTGTTGGCCCCGCCACTGACCCAGGGTATGGATAACCTAGGACTGTACTCGTGCGGCACGGTGTAGCGAGTCGTGCTCGTTAACCACTGGTGTGCTTCAAGTCTGTAAGAATGCACCGCAACTCAGGAATATGCCAACTCCATCCCAGTCAATGTCATTTGGATCTCGCCCCGCATACCGTGTGTCAATTCCTCGGAAGGCTCACCCCCCGATTGCAAATTACAACAACGTCAAGCCTCAAAGCATCTATCGGACCAAGGTCGGACCATTTCAAGATTCCATTGTATCTCCTGATCCAAGGCACTGTCAAGCCACAGCAACCAAATTTACTAAAGCCGCGCGCTCTCGTTCCTCAACATCTTCCGTTCAAATTTCACATCAAATGCTCAAGCTTGAATATTCCTCCCTGTCGTCGTGGATATTTATATGGGTTCGAGACCACCTCCCGCAGACTCCTCGCACTCATTTTCTTTACCCAGGCCGTTTGATATCAGAGTCGCTTGGGTCGCTTGGGAATGCGCGGGTGACCGGTGAATACCTCATTGTGTTGACCCTTTTTATATAGGAGTGTCGGGAGTAACCTATAGCTACGCTTGTTAATTTTGATGCAATTCATTTTATTTCGCGGTTTTAAAAAATTTAATATGTTCGTGATGTGCACACAATATCGTCAAAACATCTGAGGAAGGTTTGCTGTGACGTTTCCACAATGTATGTTGCCGAAGCGTTGAGGGATTCGACGTTTTTTATTTCAGTGACGTTGTGCCAACATTCGTGGGATGTTGTGGCAACTATTTACAAAAATTTTGCCAGAAACATGTGGGAAACATTTCTCCCGAATGGTGGTGTATGTGGCCAGAAAGCTGAGCTGGCAGAGGTGGTTGTGCGCGTGCCCATGGAACGACCCGACGAGGCATTTGAGCTTGTTCGCCCTCGCCTGATCCCCCAGCTGGCTGTGGCGCACCGTGGCCTCGAAGTGGCACCCGATGTCGTACCGGCCCGAGCTTCATCCCGAAGACGTCGAGCAACTCCTGGACGATGGCGAGCGGGTACTTGGCGCTGTTAACAAAACAATTAGCTAGATATAGTATCGATGAGTGGCCCACTTACAGCTCGCCGCTTCTGATCATGTCGGCGATGACCAGGACGAAACCGTGGCGGCAGAGGGCCAGGAAGACACCCGTTTCGTCGAAGATGCCCCACATCTTCGACGTAACGTCTTGACCATGTTCTTCCAGCGATCTGCGCAGGGGTTATCATCGCTCTGATCAATAGTAAGTAGACATTCAAAAAATACCATTGAAAACACGCACCGGATGGGCCTCCATTGGCAGGATGTCCGCAAGGCGCGTCTTCGCCCACGCGTCAACACGTTCGCCGACAGGTAGTACCCATCGCCCGCGTCGGGTTGTCGACGCGTTCCTTCGACCTCCGAGGGTGGGCTCTCCATCGCCCTCACCATCCGAGGGGCGGGCGGAGGACTCGCTTCAAAGAGTCGTTGCCGTCCATGGTGGTCAGCATGTCGAAGATGAGCTCTCTTCGCCCTCGAGTTTTACATGCATGCTGGGCACGCGTGCTTCAAACGCCACTTGGAATCGCGGCCCAGCGCGTTCATGACCGCTCGTCCGTTCCACGCCGGATGGCGAGGTACACATCGTAGGCGATAGAAAATTGCTGGGAGAGGTATGGTCTAAATGGCACCTGAAAAAGAATTAGCCCAGCTTTAGAATAAATAAATAAATATTAAACGCACCCCGTGAAGATCACAGAGAGACTTGACGTATGGCTGAATGGCGAGCTGAGGAGCGCGCGCGTGCAGAACACGGAACGCCTCGAGCACGCGCACGGTGATCGCGACGTCGGGCTTGTATGGCGCACAGGGCACCAAGCCTTCGAGGATCAAGGCTGGAGCGACGCCGCCGCCGCGGGGGTCGAGCTTCACGTCAACCTCGGATGTATCTGCAACAAATTAATACTCAGTTGCAAGCACGAAAAGAAAGAAAAAAACACGCACCGAACATATCCACCACAGTTATTTCGTATACCTCCTCGACGTTGGCGGCCCCGGTTGCGGCGTGTCTCGCGGGCGAGCCGGCATCTCTTCCTCCGTGCAGTAGCGGATGTAGGCGTTCACCATCTCCGGCATTTGGCCTTGGAAGCGAGGTTTCTAACCTCGGTCCGATCGCGTCGAGTTCGAAAGTCCTCCGCTTTCCTAAGAATCCAGAAATAAAATCAGCACACAGCATTTGAGGAAGAATATGAAAGCAAAGGTAAGAAACGAAAGACTCACCTTTTCTTCACCTTGGGCCCTCCTCATCGCTACCCTCCTCAATCTCGTCCTCCCATGGCCCCATTTCCCCCCCAGCATGGCTGATGTCACACGCTCCGAGCCTCCAGGATATCCTCCATGTTGACATGGCTTGCACCGGCGTCGAAATCCTCGTCTTCAGCCAAACCTTGAAGGTCGATGACAGCTCCGTTGGCCAGTCCCCATGTCTAGATAAATCAGCTCCATACCCAAGCCCAGAAATTTAAAAAACATACTCTCCAAGCGAATTCTTGCATCTTCCTGCCCGTGGCATCTGTATTCTGCAATTGCGCGGGGGCCCATTGTCCGCTCTTGAACGCGAGGGCGTGGGTGGCTAGACGTCTTGTGGTCCATGCTGAATACCTTCAGCTCTTGGAGTTCGCGCTTCCCTTCCGCACTGCCGTCGTGTGTCGATGCATTGAGAAGAAAGTGACCGATGTGACGTTAGTTACGCGTCTCATCACATAACGTGATCGTCAACAACTCTTGCCATGACCTCTACCAGCGCGTAAACCTCTATGGCCGGTAAGTCTCTTCGAGTTCATGCATTGGCCTCTTCCCGCGCCCCGCGTCCGTGCAGAGATCCGCCCCTGGAACTCGAATCGTGACCAGTGGCTCTTTCTTTTTCTTTTCGTTTCTTTTTTCTTTTCCTTCTCGCAGCTGACAACTCTACAGGCCGCTGCACCCTCTGCTCGGGCAAGGAATTCTCTGCTTTCGATTTGGCCGTATGCAGAGCAATCTCCCACCCGTACATTTCGACGCCGGCGAGTGTCTCATGCAACGCTTGCTCGAGGAGCCTCGTGACGACGACGAGGTCTTTGCTGAGCCACAGCCTTTCTGGATGGCCCCCCTCTCGCCTGCGCCCTCTTCTCCTGTGCCCTCCTCTCCGCCTCCCCCGCCCCGTTCTTTGCACACCCCCAGCTGCCCCTCTTTCTGCGAAGGAGCGCAACAAAATCAAGTCGCGGGCCCGCCGAGACAAGAAGCGGAGAAGGCGCGGTGCGGCGCCAACCCTGCTCTGAAAGCTGTCCATCAGAGGCGTGTTTCAACTGCCAAAACTGCCGCGCTCGAGCTCAACGTCGATGCCAAGGAGCTCAAGCATTCCGAGAAGGGGTGGCAAGGGAGCGCCGCCGCGGACAAAGACGCCTTCGAGTTCCGCGCGCGGCAAGCCCCTCACGACCTCGAAACGGGCCTCGGCGGTGTTCAGTACACGCAGGAAGAAGTCGACGCGCTCACTGGCACACAAGGGTTTATGTATATCAGCTGGCTCGGCCGGTGAGTTTTTTTTTCCCTCCATCTATGCCTCACATCTGACGGACGTGTAGCCTCACGATTCCCTTGCTCGACTCACAGCGCCGCGTCATCGCCGTCCTTGGAGGTACGCCTCGCGACCACGCGGGGTGGAAGACGGTCACCGACGGCGCTGCGCTGCTCCTCGAGGAGCGCCAGTCTCGCCTCAAGCTGACCCCAGAGGCGCTGCACCATCGCACGCACAGGACGCGTTTCCCGCGATCCCCGCGCGTTGCGCATGGAGGAGGGCGCCTGGAGCCAGGCGAGGTGCATCAGAACCCCACGAACACACAGCTCACCGACGAGCTGCTGGCGCACGACTTCATCCAGAGAATTATGGGGTTTGCAAGCTGTAAGTCAACGCCGCCTCCCTTTATTCCATCACCTAATCCCTTTCCAGCCCTCATGCTTCTCTGGGCACCGCTACTAAACACATTCTACCAGGTCAACAGAACCCTCCTCAGCGCTGGAAGCCTTCCATGCGCTGGAACTACGTCAACAGCCTCTTCGCTGCCTGCACATTTAACTTCGGCCCTCGCGCAATAACCGCCCCCCACCTCGACTTCGCCAACCTCGCCTGGGGCTGGTGTTCCGTAACCGCCCTCGGAGACTTCGACCCCGACTTCGGCGGCCACCTGATCCTCTGGGATCTCCGTCTGGTGATTTGTTTCCCCCCCGGCTCACGCTCCTTATCCCCTCCGCCCTGGTACACACTCCAACGCTCCCATCCACGTGCACGGCAGCGCTCGTCCATCACGCAGTACACCACGGGGAGCCTCTTCCAATGGGTACACAACGGCTGCAAGATGGACACAGCGTTTCAGAGTTCGGTGTCCGCGGAGGAGAAGAAGGCAAGAGCAGCTGAAGATGCCCGGCGCTGGGAGGAAGGAGTGAAGATGTTTTCTGTCGTTGATGACCTTTAGACCACGGGTAGTCGTAGTTCACCATGTAATACTGCTCTCCAAATATTTATTACATTTATTCTTTTTTCTGGGACTTTTGTGAGCTTGAAGTCACGGAAGATCGAGGCTGGGATGGGGTGCGGCCGATAAACCCGATATCACGAACGCGCTTTTGATGGCACGAAGAACATTTTCTTTTAACATCCACGGGAGGCATGTTTAACTGGAAATTTTATAAGATGTAGCGTAGACCTATTTAAACCAGTCTGTATTTATTTTGTGTGTCCTATAGTGCTTGATGAAATTCAATAAATGAAAAGACAAACTTGATCACGAACGCGCCTAGTGAGCCATACTTGGACCTGACTGGTAAATATACTCTTTCCTCTTTCTTTCTATGTCATCTGCGAACACATCTCAGAAACTCGACAAACCGGGTGTTACCGATGAAGAGAAACATTGCAAGCATGCCGAGGCTCAACGCAAGTACCGCGGAAGGTATTTTGTCGGCTCCAAACTGGCGTGAGCTCATCGTTTGGGTTTGCCAGAAATCTCGAAGCAACTCGAGAGAAGGCCCGCGAGAGGATGAGCAGGTACGTGTATTCACACATTATGTTGATGTCCTAGTACTTACGTTTGCAGGCTACGCGAGAACACCAAACCCTTGAAAGCTCGGCTGCAACGAAAGCAGCTCGAGGCAGAGATGCCAAAATCGAGAGGTGTAAGTCTTCTCACCGCCCTTTCATTTCTTAAACTTAGACGTCGACGCTACCTCCTACAGGCTACGCAAAAGGTGCGTTCATTTTCACAGTTTTTTGGAGGCAGGGTTTATTTTTTTTACAGGAAATTTGTCGCTGAATTTGGCGAGACCGCCTTCCACGACTACTATCTCACCCACCAGCGCCTACTCGGCGTAGACGAACTACCGGGGATTTCGCGCAGTACCGCAAGGACACAAAAAAGGTAGTGAAGCAAAAAAGATGAAGGCAAAAAAGAGTGAAGCTACATGATTTTCAAAGGTTAGTATGGTAGATTTGAATGCTATACAGGTTTCTTGGTTTACAGCTACAGAAATTTGAGGCCGCGAGAGACGAATCCGGAATCGGTGGTGTGTGTCCCGATTCGGCCAAACCAAAGCGTGACCGTCTCTTGGCTTTCACCACCACCATCTTCATGGTCTGCAAAGCCCCGTTCTACCCCAACCGCAGAAATTACACGAGCGACCGCGAGCACGACGGCAACTCGCGCAAGTCCTGGTTTCTCGTTCTGCGTGCTGGGCTGTTTACCAAAAAGTGCGTTTTTTTTTCTGTTTCGTTCTCGCACCCACCTCGCAGCTCAGGAGGACGCCGAGCATCAGGCTGTCGTCTCCGGCTCCCCCATCCTCACCTTCCCACGCGCGCTGAGGCGCAGGCTCACTGGGCGACCGACTGCCGCGAATTTCACCCCCACGGGCGCACAACGACGATGGGAAGGCTTGGAAGAGGAGAACGAGCCTCCCGCCCTTCCTCCCCTCCGCCATTTTCGACCCCACGCTTGCCTGCGTTCAACGACACGGGCGTGCTCTGTCCCAGCCAACGCAGTGCGCGCCTCGGTCAAGCGTGAGGTGCGTGCCTCCGCCAAGCGCGAGCCGCCTGTGAAAGACACGTGGAGGAGGCCAAGATGCCGCTCTTCCGGGAAGACGGTGAGGTCTCTCCCTGAGCCGCCCGCGCAAGCGCCCAACGCACCTGGTGTCACCGTGCACGCGCGGACCTGATGCCTCCTCCAGCCGTGTCTCCCCTCCCTCAACCGGGGCTCGATCTCTTCTGTATCGAGCCTGTCGGCGTCCGTGGGTTCGAGCGCGTCCCGCACAGCACCTCCCCTTCGTTCTCTCCCCCGATACCCGCCTCCTCCAGGCCGGCTGCACCTCACCTTCACGCAGGTGGCTCCGCAAGCACGGGAGTGGGCACGCAGTCGCGTCGCCATGCCGAGTTGCCCGTACTGTTTAACAACAGTACACGAACACTGTATAAAGACGCGTCAGTTCCTTTTGCTTTCTTATTTGTAGTCTTGAAACTGACGGTCTGTCCCTGGGAATCTGCAGTGCAACGGCAGTCCGCGAGATGGGGAAGGAGGATAGTATTCAGGTCCTCGAGGTCGAGGATCTGGAGGAGTTTCTTTCCGCGCCGCCGCGTGCGGCGGCGTAAGTCTTTTTGTTTTTGTTTTTTGATCTCATACAACACTTGTGTTCTTCCTTTTCTTGTTTGTCGTGTTCCTGTTGATTTGTTTTGAAAATAAATCTATGGTTTTGAGTCAGGGAAAAAGCAAGTATCATTAAGGCCAAAAAAAAATTCGTTTAAGCACGGCATGTGCGGTGGAAGGCGATATGCGTGATGGCAAACAACGCCAAAGGTTTGGATCTCGTACTACTTTGTTTTCTTACTACCTTACTGCAACTCGGACTCAAATGGCCTCGGAGGACGACAACGATGACGCGAACTCGGATGCTGAGGGCGATACGCCAGCTCCTGCACGACGGATCATCGATGTGCAGCTCGATGATGGCGACAACGATTGGGAGGATGATGTGCCCACTCTGGGGACTTCGACACACCGCAGCTGCAGCCCGCGCCAGCCGCGCATTCCTGTCCAGAAGCAGCACAGGCGCTCGGTAGTCGGGAAGAATGGCCGCGCCTCCGCCTCAAAAGGCGCAGCGCCAGCACTTCGAAAATGCGGCGGCTTGGCAGAGACCTGGACGCGATTGACGTGGAGCTCGCGGAGCACACGGACCGGCTTGCTACCAAGTACAGCATGAAGCCCAACAATGTGCGCCGGCGGTTGCTCGCCTCTTCCAGCTACAAACCGCAGCGCAAACCCAGCCTCTACAATGCCAAAATGTCCTTCCCATGGCCGAGCTGAACGCAGGTAAGTGTTTCTTCTTTTTTTTTCCCCGGAGTCGACTCACCTGGACACGTTGTAGACTGCGAGGGCGGAAACCACTTGAGTATCCCCCAGGTCAAGGTGATGGTGAAGGACGACCCTTCGCTGCTAGAGGGATATACGCCGGAGGAGGAGGCGGAGATGCTTGCTGACCTCACGGCGAAGCGCGAACGCAGGCGCCACGGGACGCACGCCAACAACATCGCCGCGAATGCAGATATCAGGCGCACCATGGCGCGCTTGGTGCAGGAGGTGCGTTCTGTCTGAATTTTATTTTATTTTACTGCGGTTCTAACGCCAATACCTCCATCAGTTGAATGGTATGGCGCAGCGGCTAACATGGTCGGCTTCGTGATGTTCTCGGCGGCCACCTTCACGACACATCCACCCCGACCACCATCAGTACGGGGGGGGCACTGGATTTTTTTCGAGATGTGCTGAAGAAGGAGCCGGCGGACGTGAGCGCGCTGTTCGAGCTGTGGGCTGTGAACCGGGCACAGGGTAGTCTTGCCTTTTGACGGCACGGTTTTCGTTTTTTTTTTCTAACACGTTTCGGTAGGTGGGAAAGGGCCTAACACGCTGCTGGCGATGCAGAAGGAGTGCATGGAGATCATCCTCACCGGGCTCAGTACGTCTCAGATGCCCCTGTCTCCTCTGGCGTATGCTAACGACGATCTCGTTTACAGAGGCAGTTACGAAACAAACAAAGGTCGCCATGAACTACGAGAACTACATCAGGTCGATGGTGGAGAGGAAGAACATCGGGCTCGTCGGCTGGCCCCAGGAGGTCGCATTCAAACGGATGTCACTGGAGAGTGCACTCCCGCCCCTCATGATCCTCCGCAATGCCCTCAATGCGGGGACTTACCGTTGGAAAGTCCTCACGCCCACCGAGCGTCAGCGCATCCTCGCCAACTTCGAGGATATGGTCGAGAAGGGGGAGGTGCAGGTGAAGGCGAAGACGGCGAGGAAGTCGAGCCGCGCGGCGACGAAGAAGTCGAGCGCAAAGAAGAGGAGGGACGAGTCAAGCAAGGAGTCGAGCAATGAGGACGAGAGCGGCAGCGAGTAGGCGTCGAGGGGAAGCGGGGGAACGGTGCGCGATAAGCTGCTCACGCTGGTCCAGGCAAAGAAGGCGAAGGGCGCGGTGAAGGAAGTGAAACGCAAAGGGAAGGGAGACGGTGATGCGCGCCCCACCAAGCGCACCAGGGCCGCCGGCACCCAGGACGAGGAGCCCTCCGCAAACAGCAAGAAGACGCGCACGTGCAATGGAGACACCCCCGCGAAGCCAAAAAAGTCGAGCGCTGGCAAAGACGAGGCCCCCGCGAAGCAGAAGGAGACGAAGACGAGCGCTGGCAATGGCCAGCCCCCCACGAAGAAGCGCAGGAAGACGAACGCCGGGGAAGATGACGGCGAGCCCCCCGCGAAGCGCAAGAAGACAGGCGATGGCGACGGCGAGCCCCCTGCGAAGAAGCGCAAGAAGAAGAGCGCTGGGGACGGCGACGGCGAGCCCCCTGCGAAGAAGCGCAAGAAGAAGAGCGCTGGGGACGGCGACGGCGAGCCCCCCGCAAAGAAGCGCAAGAAGACGGGTGCCAGGAAGGACGAGCCTGCCGTGCCTGCGGTGGCAAAGCCGAGGCCGCAGCCAAGGCGTCTCTACAGGAAGCCTGCCGAGCCTGCATGCTCTGTATCCCCGACCCCACGCTCGCCTGCTGCCTCAGCCCCACCCACCTCTCCCAATCGCGCTGAGCCGGCGAACCCCACCCCGCCTGCGTGCTCTGTATCCCCGACCCCACGCTCACCCGCCGCCACAGACCCACCCGCCTCTCCCAATCGCACTGAGCCTGCGAACCCCACCCCGCCTGCGCGCTCAGTTTCCCTGACCCCACGCTCGCCCACTGCTGCAGATCCACCCGCCTCTCCCAAACGCGCCGCGCCTGTGCGCGCCATCATCAAGGGGAAGCGAGGTGGTCCCCCGGGGCTACGCTAGCTATACTACCTTGTCACTCATCGCTTATACACGCAGGCTCTATCGTAAATACAGCTCTATATGCATTTTTCTTGGACACGATACACCTACTACACCCCTGTATTTTACATAGAATTTCTTGATTTTTTTCTTGAGTAATTTCCTTTTTCGGAAGGGGCGCGCCCGCCGCCGATGGCGGTGATGCGTAGCTTACTTAAAGACACGCCTGAAATGCTACAAGTCCGCTGCAGCATATTTGCAGCATGATCTGCAGCATGATCTGCAGCATGTTTGCAGCGTTTCTGTAGCATTTTCTGCAGCATGCGGCGATTCGCAAAAAGCCCTCTAACTAGAGGGAGTATACCACCCTACTCTGCCCCTCTAGTTAGAGGGGAAAGTTGGGATTATTAGGTGAGCTATCTAATCCTGGAATGTGGCATCACATTCTTGGTAGGTAAAGTGGGGTAAAGCGGACATGTCCGCACATGCCGTTTGACTTCCGGTCTTAGGCGATGCGCTGTGATTGAGCCACTGAACAGATTCGCCCAGAACCCAGCCCATCCGGGAGGGGGGAGGTCACCCTGGCTGCTGCCGTCAGCCCGGTGCCGGTGCCGTCCGCAATGCCACTAGGGTTTTTCCGACACATCTCAGCCTCAGCAAGGCTTCGGGCATTTGAAGCACCAGTTGCTGCGGGACCATAGACGTGCTGAGGGGCTGCAAATGTGAAATCTGAGAGTCCGGTCACTGCTGACTGAGCTCGTCTCTCATTCTCAAACTCCTCTGCCCTCTTCCTCGCATCTGCAACTCTTTCCACTGCCTTCAAATGCTTGGGATCCCGCAAATGTTTTGCTCCACTTCTGACGGCTATCCAAGTGCAGCGCTCAATGGGGACTCCTGCAGAGCATGCCTTACACTGGACTTGGGTATGATCCTCATTAAATATAAAGTCTATCCAGGGACATTTAGATCCTATTTGCTTAGTTCTTAGCTTTGGTACTTCATCCCGCAACAAGTTTCTGCTTCCTTTTGGCGGCCTTGAAGAAGAGACTAAGTCCTCCTCAATCACACGCCCCTCTTGCTTTGTGCAGTCCTGAATCCTCATGACCCAAGGATTGCCGTGCCTGACGGCAACAGCTTGCCTCCCACCGTCCCGTGTCTGCCCGTGCATATCAAAGATTCCCGAATAAAGTGGAGTGCAAGCATACTCGAAAATGCCGGCTATCCAAGTGTGGAGCTCGATCGCCATAGCACCCAAATGCGAACCCATGCCGCTATCAATGGGGCAGCTTCTGACAACAATAAGGACAACAGTTCCCTCCCTACGTTGGCTCTCACTGCTAACTAGAACGTGGTCTCGACTGTGCAACGCTACAGCGAGAAAAAAATGGCTCCACATTGACCAAGCCACCGAGATGAGTCTCTTTCTGAACGTCTGCTCATTTTGTCTCGTACCTTGCACCCTTATAAAACATGTTCGCAGGACCCCCCTGCTTTCTGCCATGCGAAAATATTGACCAGCCTGCTCCATATTTCAAACCAGCTCGCAGCCATCGTGACAGCACAGCCACCCTTCGAGGTCACCGCCGATCTTGAAGTGCGTTCTTTTTCTTGTCTTCCCGGATGCAACTAATAATTGGACAAGAAAAGTATACAGAATGCCGCCGCTGTCCTTCTTTCCAGCAAAATCAGTGCATACAATGGTGCTGTGTCACGTACCGTGCCTTCAGACCCCACGGAGCTCCGGTTACACAGCCACATCGGGCCCACCTGGGCCCGAACACTGCCATAGTCATTGGTATTCACCCAAGTCTGACTTCGCTGGCTGTGTTCATGTTCCAATTAGCTTCTTGCCATCAGAGTATGGAGCTCTGGGAACACTGTCACTTTACTTGACCACACGGAGCTCCGGGTACACAGCCACATCGGGCCCACCCGGGCCCGGATGGACCTGAACACTGCCATTCTACTTGGTATTCACCCAAGTCCAATTTCGCAATGGCTGTGTTCATGTTTCAATTGGCTTCTACTCACTTTGACATACTTCATCACGAAAGCTCCGGAGTTTGGACTCTCCTGACCTACTCTGACTGACTTCGACTCCCATCACTCTCTGGGCGCTTTCTCGCCAACCCCGCCCATCCCACTAGATGCCTCCCTCATCCACCCACCTCACACGCCTAAACCGAAGACTCGCCAGAAGCGCAAGAAGCCTACGCATTGTCCGGCACCCCAGATTACCGTCACCGCACGCATTGGAACGGGTCGCTCTGCTAACTCGTTTCAAGTTCTCGCTGACCACGATTCTGGAGTACCCTTCGACACGGACTCGGACCCATCGGTACCCACGTCTCCCCACAAGGTTACCGCGGCCACGCGCGTCGCCTCTACTGGCGACGGCGCCCGCAGAAAGCGAGGGGGGACAGACACTAGTGGTCTGTCTCTGCCACGCGGTGACAGGCAAGTACCTGAGTCTGTTCCCCCGGTAACCTCCGCTACCTGTACCACACAGAAGAGCACGACCGCACCGAGAGCCGCCATGAGCAAAGAGACGGCGTCGTCGTTTGTCAGCCTCAAGGAATGCGCTCTCACCGCGATCTCGCTCAACGACCTCGCTGCGTCCCTCCACGACCTCGTACGTCTCATGCGCAACTACCGCACCAGTGCGCCGACAGTCGCATGCTTTGAAGCGCTCGACGCCATCTACACCCACCTGGAGAATCACCACGAGTTTCCTCGCGACGCTGAGTCGGCTGAATCCTTCAGCGCCCTTCTGCCAAAATCCATCTCTGCCCCCGTGCAGATCATGTCCATGCAGCTCCAAGCCCAGCACAAGGCGCTACAGGCGCTCACCAAGTCCCTTGACTCGGTCAAAACGACGAATGTCGTCTCTGGTACAAGCAGCCCTGCCTCGCCGCCACCCTTGCACTCTGTGCCAGCAAGACCTAAAGTTGCTCCCCTCACTAGTACCCCGGACGAGTGCATCCTCTTACGGTGCGATGGTGACTCCCCACCCCTGTTCTCGGCGCCTTACCACCAACTCGTCCCGGCCCTGAATGCCCACCTGGCCTCGCTGGCGCTTCCCCTGGTTAGCTGCGCCTCTCGCTCAAAGGACGGTGGACTTTTCCTAGTCCCAGAATCGAAAGACACCGTCACTACCCTGGGAAGGAGTGGGCACGCTGGGGGCCTTCCGTACTCCCGGGTGCTCGGATCGTACCTCCAGCCATCTACTCACATATCCAAGTGGACGGCATCCCGCATGCGGCAGCACCTAACCTTGAGGCTCTGGCTTGTGAACTGTCCAAACGCTACCCTGAACTTGGGCCGATTGTCAGCAAGCCGGTCTGGGCCAACTCTCCACCTAGTGAGGCCCAATCTCGGCGACCCTTGCAGCTGGGAAGAAGCCTCGTACGGTGGGATCGGTGATGTTCCGTCTGGTGTCGCGGGAGAAGGTGGATGTAGCGGTTGCCTATGGTCGACTCCGTCTCGCGGGGTCCGCGCCGACGGTGGTTCGTGGCTTCCCTCACCTGCGTGTTACTCAATGCTGGGGTTGCTACAAGTTTGGGCACATTAAGGCTAGATGCACGGGTAACGCTCTGAAGTGTGGCAGCTGCGATGATGCTGCTCACGGTGCGACCTGTGCTTCTAAACCCAAATGTCTGAACTGTGGGGGAGATCATTGTGCTGATGCATTTCTTGGCCAGCCAGGAAACGCGTCGCCGAATCCCTTCGCCTCCGAGCGGTCGAGTTAACAGCCCACCTCAATGCCTCCTCTACGGTTCCCTCACCTCCCTTGGCGCCACGGCTGCCCGACGCTATCTAGATGCTCAACCTTGTTCAAATCAACTCGTGGAAGTCTCGGAACCCGTTAGATATCCTGACGAGCGACGACGATTTCGACATCATTTGCGTTCAAGAACCTCACCATAACGAAGTCCTCAATTCGCGTGAATATCCATCTTATGCCCTTATCTATCCAGACGCGTACGAAGCCCACCGTGTCTCGGTCTACGTCAAGTTGTCCTCGATCCCCGCCGCAAACATCTGCCCTCGCCCAGACCTCTCTAAATCTGGTGATATCATAGTCATTGATTTCACGTTCGGCTCCTCGAAGTTCACGCTGATTAATCTTTACAATGATTGCGTTACTCGAGCAGGTGTAAAGCTCCTATGTTACGTCCTTCTCCGACTCGACCCCCTCTCTAGAATCCTTCTGACGGTCGACTCAAACTCCCACCATCCTCTCTGGGACCTGCTCACTAAAACACCAATGTGTGAAGAAGACTTTGAGCTCCACAACCTCTTAGTCTCCTCCGGACTCCTGCTGGTCACTCCACCCGATGTCCCGACGCATACTTCTGGCAACGTGATAGATCTGGGCTTCTGTTCTCCCTCGCTCTACATGGCTGTGGACGCGATCGTTGACCCCTCTCTTTGCATAGGAAGCGACCATCTCCCCATCCACTACAAGCTGAACTTTGAGGTCACCCTCTTCAAGTCTACAAAATTCTCAGCAGACAAGATGAACCTCAATGTATTCCTAGCTACACTCAGGTCGTATCTTGATGCCCGGCCTGTTCCTCTCATCACCTCGACGGAAGAGCTTGACGCTGCGGTAGATTTCCTAAACGAGGTGCTCCTTGCCGGACTGGAGGAATCCACCCCGCGCCACCGCCCCTGCTCCATGGCCAAACGCTGGTGGACACCGAACCTTACTTGTCTCCGCAAGGCTATGCGCAGCAAAAGACGCACCTACCAACGCACTCGGGTTCCCACAGCTCGTACAGTGTGGCTAGATGCACGTCGTGATTTCTATAGAGCTATCTCTCAGGCAAAGGTCGAGGTCTGGGTCACGTTTGTCAGGGAGCTTGAGCGGGTCGACATCTGGAAGGCGCTAAAACACCTTAAGGAACGGCGCTCCGCAGTATTTCCCTTGATTACCGACCCGGACTCGGGTGACGTCGTGCTCTCTCATATTGATCGTGGTCGTGTCCTTGGACGTGCTTGGTTTGGCTCACATGCAGTTTACCTTCCTCCGATAGATCAACCACTGTCCCCAAAAGATGTGACTTCAACTACGTGCGCAGACCAGACTGGCAGCGGCGACCGGAGAAAGCGAGGGGGGGTTCACACGGAGGCTATGCCTCTTGGTGAACTTCCGCCTCCGGCGGACAGGCAAGATTCTTTGCCTGCCTCCCGTAACACATCTGAATCACCCATAAAGCACACAGACCCCCTCGCATATGCAGAAACGATCCCCATCTCGGACGAGCGCACCTTTATTCCACCAACTGACTCTGAGATCGACGCGGTGATAATGTCCTCGTCATCCTGGAAGGCACCTGATCGATACGGTCTCCAAATGGGCTTTGTGCAGCGAGGTTATCCGGTTCTGCGTGACTGGATCCGCCCAATCTTCAAGGCGTCAATGTCTCTCAGCGCTAAACCCACCCCGTTCAAAGCTAACGTCGCGACACCGGTCCACAAAGCGGGTAAGAAGGTTAAGACTTCCCTGAAAGCATGGCGACCAGTCGAGAATTTCGAGCACATATTGGAAAAACCCCTCGAACACCTCATATCCGATCGAGTGTCCTACGACGCTGAAACTCTTGGCGTTCTCGAAGATGCACAATACGGTGGCCGTCCGGGACACAGCACACTGCAGGCAGTTGATGGATACATCCACCGCGTCTGCAACCAGCTTGACCAGGGTAACACGGTGTCTACACTCTTTTACGATCTCAAAGGAGCCTTCAACCGTGTATCCCACAAAGTTGTCATCCAGGAAATGGCCAGCTTGGGCTACCCACGCCAACTCATCCGCTGGGTCGCGTCCTTCCTCCATCATCATCTGGTTACTGTAGCCATTGACGGAGTTCGTACAGTCACTTTTAGATGCACGTTGGAAGGCGCCCCGCAAGGTTCGGCTCTATCAGTCATTGTCTTCCTCATCACCATCAACCGTCTCCTACGCCGCCTCAAAGCTATCGGCGTATTCATTAGTTGGCGATACGGCTTTGTCGACGATACAAATTTTAGCACAGCGAGCAAGTCCCCACTCCAGAACATCACGGTCCTCAATAAGGCCGCGGATATTGCGGTACAATGGTCTATGGAGGATAAAGCTACGTTTGAGAATACGAAGACGGAACTCATCCACCACTCACCAGGTCGCTCGGATCTCTCCTCCTACTACGTCACCTTCGACGGTGTGCCCATCTATCCCTCGGACACGGTCAAGTGGATTGGAGTATGGATTGATTCAAAACTCACTGGCAAAACCCATATCAAAACCAGGGCGGCTTCCGCATCAAGGGCACTAAATGCAGCGTTGGCGCTAACTCACGCAGTCTGGGGCCTCAAGCCAGTGATGGCACGAGATCTTGCACGTGCGGTAGTTCTGCCCGGAGCGGATTATGGCGTCAATTCATTCTTTCCCCTCTCGGCGGCGGCCTTGAAGCCTTTAGAACGGGTTAACAAATCCATTGCTAAATGTATCACAGGTGGTTATAGAACAGCTTCGCTAGCAGCCCTGGAGAAAGAAGCGGCAATCCTTCCAGCTCTGCTGCGCCTTGAATCCTCCCTCCTCCATCGCATTGCGAGTTACCTTTGCCTCCCCCCCTCACACGGTATTGTACCGCTAGTCCAGGATGCAATCACCCGTGCCCCGAGAAATGCTCACTGAGCATCTGCTCTCCACTTTGTAGAGCGCCTCCCCGACATTCGATGGCCTACCGATGTCCCAGCCCGTGGTTCGTGCATTCACAAGCAACGCAAAGCATGCTCCCCAGATGTTACGACGGATACGCGCGCTGACTTGGATAGCAGCGGCGCCCGTGGAAAGCGAGGGGGGGTGGTCAACGAGCTTCACGCTCGGGGTCTGCCTCCGCCTCTCGGCGGAAGGCATGTGTCTATGACTGCCCTCCCTGTGACATCTGATACAGCCCTTACGCAGCGGCCCACACACGCACCTGCCTCTTCAAGTCCCCTGGACCTGACCCTGGGTCTCGAGCGTATCCTGCCGGTTTACTCCCTCCGTTGATCGACCCGCTCCCCGTCACCACCATCATCCCTGCGAAAGAACAGGCCATTAAGGTCCTCGACGGACTCTTATCTGATGGTGCATACACAGGTGCGACGTGGTTCACTGACGGATCTCTTCTTGCGGGGACTGCGGGAGGTGCGGCCGTACTAGTGGTAGACAGAGAGGTCAGGGAAAGGCTTCTCCTTCCGCTTGGAAAAGGGCAGGTTGCGGAGGGAGAGATTGAGGGTTTGCTGCGTGCGACGGAACGTGCCCTGATTGGAGGCGCGGATCAGATCCTCGTTGTCTCGGACTCCCAGGCAGGTCTCAAGGCTCTTCTCTCCACTTCCCCGCGGGCTGGGCAGTTTCGCGCCGTCCAATACGACAAGCTGGTGCGTGCGGCGATGGCTATAGTTCCGAACCTCTGGATCACCAACCTCTGGACTCCGGCTCACATCGGGACCATCGGCAATGAGTTTGCGGATGATGCTGCGAAAGCCGCGACTCTCCTTCCTCCTCCACCTACGGTTCCTGTTTCCCTCACCACATGCAAAAGAGGCATTACTGTTGCAGCTCTGGAAAAGTGGAAACAGCTGTGGAAGGTTGCTACACCGGGGAAAGGCCTCCGTGAAATCGACGACTCGCCACCATCCCTCATTCTTCGATCGCCATACCAATCCTCTGCCTCCCGCGCTGACATCTCTACCCTCTCGCAACTTCGCACCGACTTCTCCCAACTCAACGCCCACCGCTTCAGATGTCGTCTCACTTCCCCCCCTACATGCGACGCTTGTGGTGCTGCATCAGAAACTCGGACCCACTATCTCCTCCACTGTCCCGCATGGGACCACCTCCGCCCGCCTCTACAACTTGCATCGTACAGCGTGGGAATCCTCGGAGCCGTCGATGTTCGCACCCTCCTGAACCATCCTAAACTCCTCAAACCCGTCATCCAATTCATCCATCGCACCAACCGTTTTTCCTCTCTCCTCTCCTAACAATACTTTATATATCATACTTATAATCATCTCCCCTCACCCTCACTGTCTGTATCCTCCTATCTCCTACACGTATTGCCTCACACCATTATTTAGTCGTTACTCAAACTCCGCCCTGGTTTACACTCCACCCAATGTTTCCCATACCGAGTCCTACTTTTATTTTTCCTTCTCTTACTTACAAAAACACACTCTCATCTACACTGTAGTAGTTTAGCACACCATTACCATGCACTAGTTAACTAGTAGTACTGCCGCGTAGCCTATACGGCCAGGTACGGCGATCAATAGAACTCCAGTTCCAGTTCCAGTTCCAGTTCCGGTTCCTTCAGGTCCCAACCAGCCCTGAGGGTTTTCAGTACTTCCTCTCAGATCAAAGTCGACACTACCGGGCAGCCTGCCCGGACCCTCCGGGCTTCATGTGCATATTTCCTTGCCTGTGATATACTTGCACAGGGCAGGTCCACTCCGGGCCCTCTGTACCTTTGGCCACGCGGTATACAGCCCGCTGGACTTATCCTTTTTGTCTTCCGACCTTCGGACCTCCCATATCCTCGGCCCCTCCGGCCAACTCGGTATCCAGAACTTGACATGCTGTCCCTACCAACATTCTCCTTGTTTGTCTTTCCCTCCGTGTCTTTTACAATACTCACACTCCGCACTATCTAGAACATTCTGAAGAAACATTGGTTCGGTCTGCCGCCCGACATTGAGAACAATACGGCGAACTTCGCCAAACACTACATTTTGATGGCCCCTCGGCTGACCTTGATCGAGGTCGGCTGAGGTTGGCCGAGGTTGGCCGAGGGGGCTCGACCGGGTTGGTCGAGGTTGGCCGAGGTCATATCGGCCAGGTTGGCTGAGACCCTGATCTCTGTCCCAGTGCCTCCAGCATCCCTGGCGCCATTGGGTGGCCTTCCCACAGCCATGTGAGGGTGTGGGAGTGCTGCCAATTTTAGTTCGCCGATGCGTTACACCAGAGTCACAGCAAAGGGTTATTTTGCTGACCCTTGCACCTCGTGTGCCCTCGACGCTGTCACTATGGGCAATAATGCGCTGGCATTCTGGTTCTTTCTCTCTACACTCATCGCCCCGACCTCGACTATCCCATGGACAGCCGAAACGAGTGTCCGTGCCGCCTCAATAACCTGGTTGCGTGTCATGATTTGGCATACTTCCAACATTTTCACTCAACTTCAACCCCGGGTATCCCGGGTTATCATAAGCATACAGAATAACCACCAGGGGGTTATTCGTAGTCGCTTGGGACAATTGCATTCAGAATAACCAACCAGGGGTTATTCAAACGGCGATCGAGATATCAGAATAACCAACCAGGGGTTATTCAAACGACGATCGGGATACCCCGATCGCCTGTTACCAAGATCGAACACCTGCAGACGGTCACTATTTCATAGAAGGGACAACCATCAGTTTCATAAGACACAGTATATAAACTCGGTAGAATCTACATGTACTCTAGATTCTACCTCGTCTAATATCAAGTCTACTTTGACCTGACAACGGCGCAGCGCTCTCTCACCCGACTACGAACGACGCGCATTCACATATCATCTTCTCCTCGAGTCCTCCTCGAGTTTGGTGACCAGGCGGATACTCCGCCGTCTCTCCAAGTCTCGCGACACTCCACCTCGACGGCTATAGCCAAACTTCCCCAGTAGAGCCAGGTTGTTCAGTGCTGCCCTCTCATTGTCGGTCGCGATCACTTCAGACCGGGTTATTCAACTATCGTCCCGGCCGGGTTATTCTCTGTCCCGCCACAGCCAGGTCGACCCAGGGCTTGTCTTGACATTGCGCACAAGCCATACGAGCCATCTGGTGGCTTTTTTGCTGTGCACACCATATGGCTAATGGCTCATATAACGTATGAAACTGTGTTTCATTTGATCATTCTAGCCTTCATTTTGGCCATGTATCATCTCTAAATTTCAGTTGGCGTCAAGCTTCGGTGGTCAGGCACCAACTTAAACCCAAAATGATACGTTCCAGCCTTTTTGTCTTGAGTTAGGAAGTATTTAGAGCTCGAAGTGGATTTCGAGTAATGCATGAACATGCACTACAATGAGCGTCATTTATGAGCAAAAGTCATCAGGGATGTGCAAAGCCATACGAGCCATTAGCCATATGTTTGCGCACAGCAAAAAAGCCATCAGATGGCTCATATGGCTTGTGCGCAACCTCTCTAATAGCGCCAATCAGCCTCCCTTTAACCCATATAACTATGCACCTGCAGGAGATCCGTGAGTCTTCTTCGCAAGGGGCGCTCCCATGGCTCACTCTCGACCAGATGGGCAGAGACGCTCCCTCCCCCTCTCATGGAGCATCCCCAGTCCGATCTCCTGCAAGGGATACACGGAATGCTGCAGGGGCTTGTCGATCGTGTTTCCGCACTCGAAGTGACTGTCGCCAACGCCGCACTAACTTCTGCTCCAGCACGCAGCCTTCCTCACCTTATAAGCCCAAGATATCGCGATATATGGTGGGCTGATCCTAAGAGCTTATTGCGATATCTGTGGGGTATCCTTATATGGAAGGAGTATTATAAAATACAGGGTATAATGTGTTATGGGTGGGTAACCTTATAAGGAAGGAGGGCACATGACCGAGTGGCACCTGACACAATAAAATAACAGTTAAAACTTAAGTCAAAATAAAATGGCACTCGGAGGAATTGAACCCAAAACCACTTGCATTACATAAGTTTATGTAATACTGAAAGTAGCACCACAACCACCTGCACCAAGCAGGCTTTGAAGTGAGCTATTCTAAGGAATCTAATACCTATCCTTCTTCTTCAGATATTCATTTTAAACACATCATATCTCCTGGTTAGCTGATCAGAATCTGGTTATTTATATAGTTTAACTTACAAATCCTCTGATTTCTGCCGCAAATACATGATCATGTGACTGTGCAATGAGTCTCCCAGAAATATCGCAATAAGTCCTTGGGATCAGCCCACCATATATCGCGATATCCCTAAATGGGACAAACGAGATTTGATTGGTTGCCAGAGCTCTCTCGCTTGGCCTGTAAGGGACCGCGCTCGAGCCAGCCTCGGCGAGAAACAAAACAAAATGTAAACAGGAAAGCGGCGAAGGGTGGGAGAAAAGAAAAATCTAGTCTATCGAGCTGTGTGAGTGTAGGTAGAAGAGGAGGACGGGTAGTCAGTACATGACCGGACAAAGGAATCTGAAAGGGGAAGGATGTGATGCATCGTGTCGTGTGCGCCTCGTTTGCATAGACCGTGTTTGGCGCGTCAAACATGTCTTCTATGCCTTGCTCGTTGTGGAGAGAGAGAGTGTGTGATTGGGGACAAACAAGATTCGATTGGTCGCCAGAGCTCTCTCGCTCGGCCCGTAAGGGACCGCACTCGAGCCAAGGGGGTGCAGTGGACAGCCAGCGGCTCAGGAGACTGCAGGAGGAGCAGCGGCCACATGAAGACGAGCAGACAGGCTCAGAAGACGGTTCTTGGGAACATCGAGGTAGAGTTTGTAGGCATCGCTATGCCAGCATCCGAGCAGCTGAATCTCAAAATCAGTGTACCCAGCGATGGCAGCTGCCGTAGCGGTGCCACACCGGAAACTGTGACCCGAGTAACCAGACTGGTCGAGACCGATGGCGGTAAGGCGCTCCTTCAAGGTGCGGATGAATTCGGAACGGTGAAGGGGAGAAGAGTCGGCTTTTGCAAAGAGTGGAGCAGACAGAGGGAGGGGATGAATGGCAAAGAGGTGCTTCATTGCGCGAACTGGGCAGGTAGAAGGAGAATTTGGTGCAGCGGCCATGACGATTGTGACGCCACCACGGAACGGGTCGGTCTTGGAGGTGGGGATAGTTACCTCCATGTACTCAACACCGCCCTCCTCGAAGAACCGAATGGAGTCCCGGGAAAGGTTGACGGCAGCATCGAACCTGGCGCGATCAGCAATGGTGAATTCACCACATCGGAGAAGTCCCGCCCAAGCCGTATTCTTGGCTGCTTCGAAAATAGTGTTGTCAATGTCCTCGAGATTGCCAGCAACGAGTCCGAGGCAGAGATGGATGTCAAGCGTGATGGGGAGTTTGGGTTTCCGAGCCCGCTCGCCTTGAAAACACTTGATACCCCGAATCACGTGCTGTAGCGCAGGGGAGCTGCAGGCGTCGAAAGGAAGGCCAGAGTCGATGTGGAGGGAACGAACATCGGAGAGGTAGCCTTTAATAGTTTTATGGAGGATGGGGTGATCTTTACTCGCGAGATGAGCTGCCCAGGCCATAAGTCCGAGCTCAGTGGCTGGGAGGAGTTGCCCGGGAGCGATGGCATGCTGGGGATTGAGTTGAATGAACTCAAGGAAGGATTTTTGCGCGGAGGAATAAGTGCTCCGAGTGGAGGAAGCGAGGCCGTGCCAGAGGAAAAATGCGACTTCTCGAGGGAGGTGAGAGTGCATCGCATACCACTGATCCGGGACTGCGGAGTTGAGGAGGCTCGGCAGAGCCGTGGAGCCAGCTGGAACAGGCGGTTGTCCTGGAAACGAGAGGCCACGTCAGCAAGCGAGTTCTCGTGTGTGGGAATCCAAACAGCACAAAAAGTGAAATGCAGAACGGAGGAGAGCAGAATAATCTCAACACGCCCATGCCCGGAGCGGATTGCCCCGTGTCACAAGTCAGCCACTGGACCACCGCTTGGTTATCACAGTGGAAGACGACGTGGGTGCCAAACCACGCGTCGCCCCAACGTAAAATTGCCTGTAGGATCGCCAAAATCTCCTTGAACTGAATGTCACAGGCGCGATAGCGTCTGGGACACCGTGAGGAGAACCAGAGGTCGCCCCAAACTCCGCCAAGACCTTTGCGCCCGCTCGCGTCGGTCGCAAGAACGATTTCGGGGCGAGTAGGCTGGATTAGTCGGACGCCGTTCCAGTAGGAACCAAGCGCCGACCACCAACCGATGTCGGAGCGTGCACCAGAAGGGATGTGCCGACGTTCGAAAGGCGATGAAAACTTCATGGAGAAGTCAATCAAGCGCCGAATAAAGGCGCGAGAGCGAGGGATAACCTGCGAGCTGAAGTAGAGAAAACCAACAAGCTCCTGCACCTCCCCCAAGGAACAGGTGCGCTTGCGGCCCCAATGGTCTAGCAAATCGCGAAGGTATGAAGGCTTGTCCTCGGGCAAGTGTGCTTCCATCGCGTCCGAGTCTAGATCGAGACCAAGGAAATCGAGGAGGGTGCATGGCCAAAATGTCTTATCACCCTGGAAATGGAGACCAAGCTCTTCCCCAAGAGCAAGGATCCACTCCACCGCTGCACGCGCGACAGCAGGGTCAGTGTCCGGGTGAAAGACCAACCAGAAATCATCAAGGTAGTGGCGAAGACGTGCCGGGATGTGATGATAGATGATCCAGTGCAGAGCTTCAGAGAAAATATTGAAGATGTATGGAGTAGAGCGTAGGCTGAACATGAGAACGATGGCGTAATAGAACGCGCAATCCCAGAACATGCCCATGTGGTGGTGGTCCGCAACCCGAATAGGGACATGACAGAACGCATCCTTGAGGTCTAACTTGACCATCAAGGAACCTTGGCCAGAAAGGCAAAGGTCAGCAACGGCGCGCTCAAACATATCGTAGGATATGTGAGCTTCAACGTCCGGAATACCGTCATTGACGGAGGAGCCACGCGGCCAGGAGAGGTGGTTGATCATGCGAAGCTTGCCAGGCTTACACTTGCGCTCAACGACACCCAGAGGTGAACAACGGAGGTCGGGAAGAGGTGGGATTGGGAAAGGACCAGTGGCGGCGCCCTTCGCGGTTAAGGTAGACAACGTGTCCGACAGGAAGTGAGAGTGCTCCTGAGCAGACTTGAGATTTTTGACCGGTTGGCTGAGTTCGGGACCAGAAAATCCAATGTTGCAACTGAAATCAATTATTTGGAGTAAAGAGGATACAAAAGTGCGGTCGGGATAGTCTTCTAAGTAAAATTCCCAAGTGCTCTGCTTAAGATCGGAGGATACGCGCGGCTGGCCATGATTAGGGGGCAGAGGGGCATTGCAGCGCGGAGATGTATTGGGGCGCGGTGGCGGCGGGGGAAGGGAAGGGAAGAGGAGCTGATGCGGAAGGCAGGACTCGAAGATGGGGGATGCCCTAGACGGAGTTACAAAGACGGGGGGATAAACTGGGGACTGCTGGCCCGAGCGAGCGAGCCGAGCAGCATGGGCGCGAGCTCGACGGCTCGCTCTGCCGAAGACCTAAGTCTTCTTGCAGGCAGAGACCGGGTGTTCTCCATCGCACGAGCAGCAGACATGCCGACGCTTCGCCGGGCAGGGCGACGTCCTGCAAATCCCGCTGTTGTAGTCGTAGCAGACCTGCTGGTCCACCGGCAGTGGTGTCTTCTTAGGCTTCGAAGAGGCGCCTTTGGTGTTGGACGGCAGGTTGGTAGGATGGGAGTTGGACGAGGGCTGGGGGAGGGGATGCATGAAGACGATGTGCGAGAGTAGATTGAGGTCGGGGTCGGGGCAACCCCACGCCGAGTAATCCCCAGCTTTCATGTCCCAGAGCCAGACGGTGTGGAACTCTACGTGGTAGATCACGATGGCAGACCATTTGTACTGCTGGTGCAGCTCCGTGAGGTGCGAAATGTAGTCTGACAGGGAACGCACAATTGCAAAGACTTCCCAGGGCTTGCCGGATGATGCGGCAAAAGCTCCCAGCACCTCGAAGTACTTGAGCAGGGGGCACAGGAGGGAGTGGAACGAGGGGAAGTGTTTCAGAGCGAGGGTGTGCTCAGCGGATGGGGCAGATGACGGCGGGGCGACATAGTCCTGGCGAGCGGCAAGTGGTGACAGCAGGCAGGGCAAGTCCAGTGGCGCAAACGCGTGCGAAACGATGTCCAGAATAATCTTGGACTCGACGGAAGGGAATAGAGCAGGTAATGACTTACTTCCGAATTCCGAAATGCCCCCAGAGCCCGTGAAAGGCGGAACGACAGGTGCCGCAGGCGCTGGCGCGGGCTGATTCTGCTGCTGCGCAAATGCGGAGGCAAACACCGCAATGGCGGCCAGAGTCTCCGGCGTGAGGGCTGCAAGGGCCACGGGGGGTGCGGGGGTGCCTTGGTCGGCCATGTCGATGTCGAGGTGGAAGCCGTCGAGGCTGAAAGAGAGATCGTCAATCAAAGAGTCCGCGCTTTGATCCGCTGATGGCAACGGAGCACGGGATGGGACCGGCGACGGAGCGAGGGGTGCGACAGGGGACGACTCCGGGGAGGATGCAAGCGGCACGGGCAAGGAAGGAGGTGGTCGGCGCGCAAAATGACCGCCGGAACGAGGCTGGGATGTCCAATGGGCAATTGTGCTCGATGTCCTCAAAGACAGAAAAGAAAAATCTAGTCTATCGAGCTGTGTGAGTGTAGGTATAAGAGGAGGACGGGTAGTCAGTACATGACCGGACAAAGGAATCTGAAAGGGGAAGGATGTGACGCGTCGCGTCGCGTGCAGTTCGTTTGCATAGACCGTGTTTGGCGTGTCAAACACGTCTATCATGTGACTGTGCAACGAGTCTCCCAGAAATATCGCAATAAGTCCTTTGGATCAGCCCACCATATATCGCGATATCCCTAAATGCCCCCAAAATAGAGTATTTCTCCCCCCTTTTTTTCTGGTGCTTCTGTCACATGCTCATGATCCTAAATGGGTGGGAAAGCAACAAAAATGACTACAAACAGTAATTCAAAGCTCCAAAAGAGAGCTACAGGCTGCATTACATGGTTATATAGCAGATTAAATCATAAAATACCCTATTTGTGGCTATGTGGCAACTTCCCAGATTTATCGCAATAGACCCTTGGGATCAACCCACCAGTTATCGCGATATCCTGACCATATGAGCTGGTGCTACAGGTATGTTTTCTCCGTCTTCGTTCACCGTGTCTGGCATGCCACTTGTTAATTCTGCGGCAGGGATTCGTTACCTCGCTCCTTCGCCGCTACTGCCGTGTCTCAGGCTCAGACTGGCCCAACCCCGGCAACATCCACAAGAACCCTATCACAGGGCAAGTTTATCCTCTCCCCCGCTTCCAGCACCGCATTGAGACAGCGCAACACCAAATGCACGTCCTCTAGCTATTTTTGCGCTTATAAACACATCATTAAGAAGTGCAGGATAGCTTCAGTGTTATACAAACATATCTGTATACCTGAACTCTGTTAGGTGATATAAAGGAGAGTCAGAGCGAGCTCCGACTACTGACTGTAGTATTCAGAGCACGACCGCGGTGACGCCGTGGCGTGTTGTGCTCTGAATACACTACCAAGGAGATATACCCATAAACACCTATAACCGATTCAAGGGATTTATTCCTATAAAAGCAACCCAGGGACTGCATAGATGAAGTGGCGAGACTTAACATGTTGCGCAGTACATTAAACTGCGTAGGAGAGCTGCCGCGGTGCCTCTCTGCCAAAGACATAGTTGTGTTAACGGTTACATTATGGAGGAAAGCGGCCGCGGTCCCATAACTGTGTATAACCTACCGCGGAGCCTACTAACGGGCCGCGGTCGAGCATAGACCCATTGTTACCCTAAGACAGGGAACTGCCAAAGCAATCGGACGATCACGTGGCGCCGCGGCGCGGCGCGACCTGTCAAATCAAAGACACACAAGTCCTAATTCGGATTCTAGCGATCGGATTCAGGCACTCCAGTACTTTGCAGGCCAAGCACTGCCCGCGGCCGGATCCACCAAAGACAAGCACGAGCAGGAATGTATTGAAAAGGCTGGGTTCAACCCCAGGCCGGCGCGGCATCGTACTGCGGGTGCGGAAGGCACCGCGGTATTGCCAATATACCAAATATAGACCGCAGGGGTCAAAACCGATGATCTCCCGGCACCAAGAGCATGCGGGATCGATGAAGAACCACGAGGGAACGAACCTACATGACCAAGCACCACATCTCAGTTACCATATCTAGTTTATCTCCTTTCGTTTGTACTATTACTATAAAAGCAGCCTGTAGAACCTGCATACAGCCAGTTCATCGCACCGTCTATCGGCGTGGGTGTCCTCAGGCATATTTCGCGGAGATTCGTTTACTATTTCTGTTTGTAACTTGTCTATAAATTGAAGTTTGTTGTTGGCTCGAATTGTCAAGCAAGGGACTCATCAGTTAAGCTTCAAACGGTTAACCACCTGAGAATTGGTTGTGACTTGTCAGCTGCTTTGCCTTCACACTCGTCAGGGAGAGTCCTGTCATTAGCTGTTGGATCGATTAGTTGGACTTTGCAATCAACGCTTAAGCCGTTACTATAAAAGTGAAGGAAACGTCCCTAAATGAGGACAAGTTTAGGTCTGCTGTACGGGAGAGTCCTGCAGTAAAGAGAATTGCCAAGGAAGAAACAGCTTGCCTCATTATAGCAATTGGAATTGGCCATTGCTGGGGATATTTTGTGAACACCAAGTACAAACTCTGCCCTGAAGTGATAGAACTATCTTTATAGTCACTACCTTCTTGTATCCGTCTCATACAAATGTTCATCCAACGCCGCGGCGGAAAGATAACTGCTGTAACTTGCCAAGTGAAGTACCGCGGGGACTTTGTTAGTGCCTCATAGTACTTGTTTTCGTTGTTAACTATACAATCCAAACCTGCTGGCCGCATACTACGGTCTGGACCCGAACTCACCTAAGGATTGCGCTAGTCTTTTGGGAGGGATAAGATATTGTTTGTGTGGTTTTAGTGTTGTTCCACAACACGCTATAACTTAGCATATTCAAGACATATTGTAAGTGCATCGTTTCAGCGTTGACGACGAATACAACAAGGCGCTGTGCGTTTCTGTTGCGCATCAAGCTGCACGGGAGCTTCGAGTACGTATAGCCATCGTCCTCGAGAACTGACCTCATCCCGCACAGGACCGGGAATGGTGGCCGAAAGGCCTGAAGCTGCGCCAGGATGGCTCCGACCCCTACTGGGACTTTGCGCATCTCTTCCACTGCACCAAAGAGGCCTTCCGCAACCTCAAGCGTGGTTGGAAGCGCAACCAAACCCCCGAGCTTGTGGCTAAGAAAGCGAGCACCGATCGTCGGTTGAAGCGGAGGGAGGAGGTATGCATCCGGAGTCATTGTTGCATTTCCTGTCGCGTTGAACTCGCATTGTAGAAGTCTATTCAGAGCAAACACAATGCCGTAGAGATTGCTCAGGAATTCCAGCTTACCCAGTGTTTTGTCCGTGATATAGTGCATGTAGTGTTGCCGCGGTCCGGTCCCGTCCGGTTCAGGACCCATATATCTCGAACCTAGAACCGAACCTTGGGTTCGGTTCGGCAAATTTTTTGAACCTTGGACTGGCCCTCAGGTTCAGGTTCAGAGGGGTTCAGTTCAGGTTCAAGGGGGGTTCGGACTGGTTCGAACCAATTTTTTTTCCCACGCCCGTGTATTCAGCGTAAAATGTGCGCAATGGTAGAAGCTACTACTCTGCTTCCTCGACGCCATCTAAATCGTCCAATTCCCCATCGAAAACATCCAAAAAATCAACCATGCGCTTCCTGGCTTCGTCCGAGGCGTCAATGTGGCCATTACGGTACGCACTTTTGAGTATCTGGAGGGCTTCAAACATCTCGGGAGATAGGTGGTTGCGCCGGCGCGTTGCCGTGAGCGAACCATTTGAAAAGGCTCGCTCAGATGCAGTAGCAGAGCCTTGAATCGCGAGGTAATCTCGCGCCATCCGTGACAAGGTGGGATACTGCTCGGCGTGGTGCTATGAACATGTCAGTTACACACGCCAAAATGCAATATGCTACGTACCCCCACCAAGCCACTACATCGTCGGTGGTCTCCAGAGGAGCAGACAAGTAAGCCTTTAACTCCTCCCGAGGATCGACTTTTGCGTAATCGGCAGCTCGGCGGTTTTTGACAGCTGCGCGCATCCATGAATGACCGCATTGAACAGACCCGGCCGATGCTTCTATTAAATGTTAAATTTGAGGAAAATAATATGAACATGGACTGACCGGGCTCTGAACCAGTGGTGCGCTCAATGACGGGCGGTTTGTAGTACAAATCAAACTGCTCAGCAATTAGTTAGTCCGGGTGTCCATAATGTCGGGCAGAAGTCAAACCTTGGCCTTCAATTTACTCATCCCATCGATGAAGGGTTCCGGATCCCACTGGTGCTCGGCATACTCGGTCTTGTAGTTCGGGTCCAAGGCTCGAAGCGAAGTCAGATAAGTAATTCAACGTGAATGATGTGGTCGTACCCAAGCAGATAAAATAGACATCTGTATCATTGGTTTTGCGATACCACTTTTCAAGATTCTCGAGTCCGCAGTTAATCGAGTCCTTCATATCCGCAAATCTATCTATGGCAGCCATGTTCCGCCAGGATTGCTGTAAGAACTCGAGCAGAGGAAGGGTACGCCAAACTGTAGGAAACTTAGCACTCGAAAACGATTGTTGGATTTTCGCCGGTTCCTGGTTAATGTTGAGCTTGGAGAACCACTCTAACGTCACGTAGGAACGTACCTGAAGAACTTCGTGCATCTTTCTGATTTTAACCCATTCTGATTTGCTCAGCTTAAAGTATAAATAATTCTTCCCTTGGAGGTCCGGAACCTCGTCGCTTTCGTCCGCAGTGAGTGCAAACTGATTCACTGCCTAAAGAGTGGTGTTGAATGTTAGCGAAGCTACAAAAATGAACATGCCTTTTGCAGGAGTAGGATGCGGTCCAAGAAGGCGTAGAGCGAAGCCCACCTGGTGCGGATCCACCCGAGTAATTGGAGCACGGGGAGGTCAAGTCCCTTGCACGTCTTCCCAAAGTACGCTTGGGCCTGGGGGGACTTTCGATTCTTGAAACAGAGTGAACCTGAGACGAAACAGAAACAGTAAGATGATCCCTGATTTATGAGGGCCAGTCCTTTACCCACAGCATCACCGGCTGCCAGCTTCTCGTCCTTCTCCTCATCTGCACCATCCTCTTCATCACCTGGATCGTCTTGCTCGAGCAGAGCATCCAACTCATCGAGGTCGAGGTCGGGGTTGTCCTCATGCAGTTTAGCCTTCATTCTCCTCACCTTTGCTAGAACAGCCTTCGCCGACATGGGGGAGACGTCGGATATGAAATGTCCTGCTCCCAGATGGACAGCATGTTCCATACACCTGGAAGATAGGTGTCAATTGACGACACCGCTCCGACGTAAGTGAATGACCAACCTGACACGATGTTCCAATGGATCCCACGATGGAGTGTCGTCGTCGTCGTCGTCGCCGGCGTTCAGTTCGTCGGCAAGGTTAACTAAAGCGGTGTCTTTGTTGGTGGCGTTATCGGCGGTGAACCACCCAACCTTTGAAATAAGAATAATCAGACCGGAATTGAAACATAATAAGTGTTATTATGACCTTCTCTCGAATGTCGTACCGATCTAGGGTGTGAAGCAAAATCTTCGACATGTCAGCACCCGAATGATTTCCGTGGAGTGGGGTGTATGCCAGCTGTTCGCATTTCAACTCCCACGCCGTTGGATTTTGTTTGGGGGCATCGATATAGTGGCCAGTGACACCCAAATACGGGGCACCGATATCCGATGTCCATGTGTCGAAAGTGAACGAGATCAATCCAGGAACATCCTGTGGGGATAGAAAAAGAATTGGATAAAGGTGTGTAAGCAGGAAATGATTGAGGCGTGCTTGAAGTTTCTCGCGGACACGCCCAATAACGAGACGAGCACGAGCTTCAATCTCATCTCTAACCATTGTGCGATGGGGGATGTCCTTGTCTGCGAGTGATGGGCGACAATACTGGAGAAGCCTACGGAACGGTCCCTTGTCGACCAAACGAAAGGCCTAAAGAAAAGAGATTAGGGGCTGCAAAAAAGAATCATTTTTTGGTGTTACGCACGCCGTCCTCGGTGACAATCAGCTCGCAGATATAGTCGAGGAGTCCGTGTGCACTGAAGGCCGGTATGCGTGTTTGCGTAGCGAATGAGTCCAATGTTCCTTGTTTTTGAATGGGTCTAGACAAAGAAATCGGTTGAAATAATTATCAAGGAACATGCGTGGACGCACTTGTTGTCGGGAACGGCCCAGTGATGCTCAGGAATACCGTTCTTCTCACAAAGTCTATGGTAAACTTCGTAGTGGCCAAGATTCCTGTCGACGGATCAGAGGATGTCTGCGCAGATGAACAGTCCCATACCGTTTGATATGCGCTCTGCGGGTTGAGACCCCGCCTGCAAAGAAGGCGTCTTTGAACGGAAGCTTCGCAATTCTACCAGATAAAACAATATTAATTGGTACCATACAATTGAAGTTGACGACATACCTGCAAAGCTTGCACCAATGACCACTGACAATTTTGCCAGTGTGAGGATCTTTCACATCCTCAGCGGTGTACATGAGCGCAATGTCGGCCGTCGCGTTGGCCTTGGTGGGACGCTTCATGGCCTGAAAATATATTAAACTGGGAGTTTCAGTCCAAAAAAAATGTGCGCACCTCGATATCGGCCTCACCGAAGGCCTTGGTCTTTAGATACTCACCCAAGGCGTCTTCCGCTTCCTCTTCGAGGTCCTCGCCATCTGATGTGTTTGGGGCAGTCGCATCGGGCATATCCACGTCGTCCTCTGGCTCTGTATCGTCGCCAGAAGCAGCATCGTCGGAGTCGGAATCATTGGCAGGGCGAGCACGAGCAGAGCCCCGAGGGTTTTTCAACACAGTAGCAGCCTTACGTTTACCATTTTCGGCGTTGTTTGGGTCAGTTGCTCTGGCAGAGGGTACACTTGGACGACCAGAGCGACGAGGGAAAAAGTCCTTGATGGAAGTGGGAGCCGAGGCAGACGAGGAAGGCGCGCCAATGGGAATCAAGTCGTCGACGTCGTTGTAGAAGACAATGTCCTCCGCATCGCGGAGTTTGCCGTCTGGGCCTACTGCGCACTGGTCAGACATGATGGGCACTGGAAGCATGATTCATGAAGAGGGAGATGTCAATTTAAAGGGAAAGCAGATATGCAGCGGGTCATCGCAAGACCGAATATTCATGTGAAAATGAGATTTGTCTGGGATTTATTGTCTTCCGGGGCGGATAGTAAGCCAGCTCGTCTTATCTAGAGCGTAAAACCCGCTCCAAAACGGCCAGAATGCCAACAAATCAGTCAAATATTGACCAAGACCTGCACTGAAGCAGACAGGGTGTCATTATAGGTGGTCAGCCCGCCTCTCAGACTGCGGCATCAAGCGGGCGTCGTATAGGGAATGACCAAGGATTGACCGGAAAAATGTTTTCCGGGGCATTTAGGTGGTCGTAGTGATCCGTTCGCGCGGAAAGACGCGTGCAGATGCGCAGAGACGCGCGCTGGGTCGGCATAAGTGACTATTATGACGCGTCGTGTCACACTGTGACATTGCCATATATTTATGCGAGAACATCGTTCAGATACGCTCAATGCTGGCCCTTACCGCCCACACTCTAGATCTCCAGTCTCCTCACTTCCAGGCTGTTATCCAGAATATTCAAGGATATACCAGCGACAACGCAGTATGTTTTATGAAGAACTTCATTGAACACATCGTAATTAATCGATCAATTAACTAGGGTCCCCCTCAACGCGTTTTGGCCCGCGATGGGTTCACATTAGTCGGTGGCGCCTTTTCACTCCACCTGCTTTGCAGCCACGGATGTGCGCTCTGTTCAACCTGTTCCGAGCCGTCGACGCGGATGTCAACAACTTGCGCGATCTTTATCTTCTACAATTCGGCTGCAGTGACGAAATAGTCCTTGCGTTCAAGGACCCAAACTCAGATTTATTCACTCTTGAAGTAAGTTGCTGTGAATTATGGACAAGTACAATGAACTGATCTGTGATGCAGTCACTCATGGATGCTATGACTCGTCGCCTGGCTCAGAAAGTTGTGCACCAGGCCGCAATGTGTGGACGTGAACATATTTCCTTTACTTGTGATCAGTGGCACAGTAGCGGTGGTGCAGAGCTCGCATACCTCTCAGATGACTCGGATGACATACCAGACCTTAGACCTTCTTATTAGTATAAATGTTTGCTTTCGGACTGTTAACTTTTGAGTCGGAAAACAGGCTCCCATGTCAGTCTTAGCAAAAGCCCAATTTAGAGAGGTTCGAACCGGTTCGAACGGGTTCACGTAGGTTCAGCAGATTCCAGGAAATTTTGAACTTCGAACTGAACCTCAGGTTCGGTCCGGTGAACCTCACAGCCACTGAACCGGACTTTTGGTCCGGTTCAGGTCCGGTTCAGGTTCGCCAGCAGAACCTGACCGCGGCAACACTAAGTGCATGCGGAATATCAGTCCGACGAAGTTTCTGGCCCCGAAACGCATTCAGGCGAGTCGAAGGAGGCGTGGAAGGTTCGCCTTCTCGGCGCCGCCGGGTACCCAACCGACCATGCCTCCGTTTCGTCCTACGACGTTCTTGAGGTACTCATTCCGGGATGGCGCGTTGAAAATGTAAGTCTTGCTCTTTGGTTTCGCTCTTGTCTAACAATTTTCAAGTACGGCAAACTCTTGCGTGAATCGCGGCTCCGCAACAGCGGGAAGCATGCGCAGAAGTACCTCCGCCTTTACACTGACCGCGTCTCCACTCGCATCCCCCGCTACGCGCCGTACAACTCCGCGATTGACCAGGCATGGCTGGAGTAGAAGAACCCGGACAACGCTTCGCTGCTCGCAGACTGGAACTCGTACCCGGAGCCTGACGGATGCACATTTGATCTTTATATACCTGACGCACAGTAGATAAACTCGTTATATTCTGTAGCATATACACCTGGTAGATACACTTGATATCCTGTAGCATACGTTCCCCGTGCCCTACTCTAGTGAAAATTAATCCACATCTTCGTTGACTTCGACTTGAGTTCCGAAGCCGTAGGCAGTCATCGAAGAAGGGAACTGCTTAAGCTCTCAGTTAAAATTTGTAGCAAATGCAAAGAACGTACCCGGTCCAACGAGATGGTCATCCAGAGCTTTGGATCTGTGTGAGTCAGCGTTCCGCGTGCAATCTGGCACTGAATATCTTCAACCCGCATAACAACAGGTGGATAGCCCTCGTTTCCGTGGCTGGCGTATTGGTCGTATTCCCAGCTTTCTACGCCCAACTCTTTGCTGAATTCTTGCAAGTAAATATCAAATATTGCATATGTTAAAGTGGCTCACAAGTCATTCTCATACCAGATAAATTTATCGTCGTCCAACGGGGTGCGTCCAGAGGGGACCATCCAGCGAATGAATCCGAGTAGTGTGTGCTCGGAATCAGGAATCCCGACTTGCTTGTGACGGAAGATAGTGTGCAGCTCGCCCGCAAAAGGTTCTCCATCAAATATAACTTAAACGAGGGACGATCCTGCAGTCTGCTGTCTCGAGCGCATAGTTGGTGTGAGCCGACGTCCATCCAGAAGCACATAGTTGTAAGTGTCGGCGTAAGAGTGTAAAACCTCAGTTTTGGAGGTTGTGCTGCCGAAGTTAAAGTCCTCGAGAGAAACTCGAACACCGTCCTTGTTGTAATAATCACCCAGGGCGCGCACCATGAGGTCATCTTCAATTAAGCCTGCTTTCTTCTCAATTCCACCGGCAACGACCCGCTCCTCACGGTGCTCTGTATTCCATCAGGTGAGAAGGTGTATCCTGCAGTAAAAAACAAATGTACCATGTAGTGCCGCATCTTGTATCGTTCCCAGTGCTTCAACATCCTCGGCCAAGCCTAGGAGTAACTCCACGAAATCATGTTCAAGCTTCAACGCCGGGTCCGCGGCATCTGCCGTATCGATGAAAATGCGATTCAGCTAAGCTTTCATTAAAAGTTGCACTTTTGGAAGATCTCGAGGGCATACCAGGCCATCCAAGCTGGACATTCGTTGAAACTCCCGCATCATCGATACCTCTAGTCGACCTCCAGGCCAGTTATTGCTCTTCAGGTTCTTCAAGACTTTATTCAATCGTTCAGTGACAAATGCCCAGAAGCTGTACAACGGGCCGAAATCGCGGACTTGGCGTGGAATGTGGACGGCCCAGTGGTGATTTGGCTTCATGGCATCGGCGCCATACAACTGAAACAATGTTTGGTGTGCGTGTGCAGAAGCAGCAAAGTCGACTCACTGTTAGAAATCCGAGCAGATATTCCTGTAAAAGCTTCTCGGCTTTATCCAGACCATCTTCGGTGATAGAACTGCCAACTAAAATTTTGAGTAGAGTTGCAAACCGCAGAAAATTCACATCTTCGCCGGCTTGCATGCGTAAAACTGGTTTCTTTGGCTCTGCCGGCGCTTTGGATTTTCTGTTCCCACTCTCCCACACCCTCAGGGCAGCGCGGTACGGGGGCATGGCCTGCCTGTAGGTCTCCAATGCTTTCGTGTGCTCATTCTCTGCCTCTGCCAGAAACTTGTCCCAAACAATGGGAATCTTACAAAAGATTTGAGCGGACTTGGAGAGAACTAGGCTGGAAGGAGTTGGAGACACAATGATTGCCCAGAGCCCGGTGACCGCACATTTATATTCGTCTGCAGTGAGTGAGCCCCCAGAAGGCTCCCCAACTCGCAGTGGTAACCGCCCCGCCCATAGTGGAGCCTCGAACTAAATCACAGAGTCAGATTCACTGAGATGTTGAAGAAAATGTTGCATACACTCTCTAAGAACTCATGGATGACATTCAGCTCTCGAAAAAAGTTCGATGTATTTGCGCGCAGGGCTCCGGTTTTGATTCACCGCTGATACCACTGAGTTTTTGCGATACCTGAAAGTACATATCTGTATTGTTGAACATTCACATAAGACTTGAGAGCGTACCAAGGAGGAGATTATGCATGGGATCAACAACTGTCCACTTGACAATGTCGAAATACTTGAGGCGAGCAAACTCAGTCCAGTGGACACCGTGTATTGCAAAGAATGCCTCCTTTTCTGCCTCTGTACCAAGATTCCGATATTCCTCTGCCAGCTTTCTATGTCCCTCTGCAGTGCGCTCTGAGAACTCTGAGAACAAAAGTTTGTCAGAACAAAAGTTGCAATTTTGTAAATGAAACAAACCATTTTTCAATGAGGCCTCTGAGAACATCTCAGCTCGTGTCACCTTGCATTTTGTGCAGGGGCAATGTTGTGACTATGGTCGGCAAACCCACACAACTTGCACATTGCAGGGTGGTCAGCGATGATACCTACGAGAGCAACACGAACACGGATCCCTGTCAGCATATAAATCAAAATTAATAATGACACTGCAGGATGAGAAATCAGACACCATTCGGGTGCTCAGCAGTTTTATAAGTATTCCTTTCTCGTGCAGCATGATCAAATCATCGACAAAAACTTTGAGATAATGCTGAAGTTGTTCAGCGGTGGGTTCTTTAGGACCTGGTGTCATCCCAGCAAGAATAAGATTTTCAGTTCGATAGCTATCGGCAGGTGAAGTCCCGTCAATCCAGAACAAGCACAAGAAGGTTGAGCAAACTTACCGCAGCACTGTTGAAAGATTCTGTATGCAAAACGACATGACACCGGATGAGTGGCTGGGGCCATAGCTGCTCCGCTTGCGCCCAAACTTAATTGACTGAGTACAGCATGACAGAGAAAAAATGGCGAACCAGTCCAAGCTGAACGTCACTCCAATGCGAATTTCTGCATTTGCCTCTGGTCCAAAGAAAAATGGCCTGCCGTCGGGTCCCTGAATGGTCTTCCATATATTGCCATCCTGCATGCTCCCCCACTCGCGTTGTTTCCCTTTCCGAGTCTTCCACTTGTTTACCTCATGGACCATCCCAGGACGTATGAAAAAGTCTCGAAGGCTGGATGAAAGCAACTGGATTGGGGCAACGACGAATGGTTGTCGTTTCTTCTTCCTCCCGCCTCCCCCATCTCCGTCCTCCGACCAGTTTGAAGGCTGTGCATTTTCTGCCCCGAAAACTTCTTCATCGCACTCTGGGCAGGATGTGCTCGTCAAGATTGTGGTTTCAAAAACGCGGTGGCAGCGGAAGCAAATAGGATGTACAGTAAAGCGATCTTTGATTTCAAGCCGGGAGAAGACAGTTTGAAGTGTATGCGGCACCTTGATGCCACTGGTGAGGTTGCCAGAGAGACTGGAGAAAATAAAGCCAAGACAGAGAAGGATGACACCAGATGCAGCAAAAGTAACCCGGTGCCGAGTATGCAGAAAAGCAACCATGTACATGATGGCACGGAGATACCACTTGGGGTGGATATTGTCCCTGTTTGTTGCTGAAGGAGGTGAAAGGATGGTGGAGGGGGTGTGCGCAGCATGAACAGGCTCTTCTGACTCAAAGTCCATGTTGCTGAATTGTTCTGCACTTCTGAATGCCAGGGACCAGAGTCATTCAGTATCCATGAATCGGGAGGAGTGGTGACGCACTGGTGCTCGGATGCTATATCCCGAACTCGGGGAATATGATTTGTGGTGGAGGCTCTATTGGCGGTGTTCAAATTCAAGAAAGATAGCTGAGAATACTGCACTCACTTCTGTTGACGCAAATTTATTGTATCATGAGTCCTGGTCTGACCACGAGATGGTGCTTTGCCACGACTTGCGAGCGCAGATGCCTCGTAGCGAGCACCGCTGAAAGATTGAGGTGCAGCTGGGCGCCGGCCACGGCCACTGAGGTTTGAACCAATGTCAGGAGAAGAGGAAGTAGGTGCAGGCCGGCTTGGACCACGACGGCCGCCACGACTATGCAGACTAGAGGGCTCGCTCATCCTTCACGGATTGGCTGAACTGGTGGGGTGAAGTGGGAGAGGCAGACATCTTCTTAAATAGACGATTCAGCGTGGAATATCATGAGAACTTACCGCGCGCAGCGTGGAATGTCATGAGAACTTACCACAAGCAACATGAATAAAGTTGCTGTGCTTGGGACACAGAAATGCCCATCATGAAGAATATCAGCCATCTGTCGAGCAACACCATCACAGAAAGCAACACGAACCAAGTTGCTGTACTTGGGACACAGAAATTGCCATCATGAAGAATATCAGCCATCTGTCGAGCAACACCGTCACAGAAAGCAACACGAATCAACTTCCTGGACTTGGGACACAGAAATTGCCATCTATCAGCCATCTGTCGAGCAACACCGTCACAGAAAGCAACACGAATCAACTTCCTGGACTTGGGACACAGAAATTGCCATCATGAAGAATATCAGCCATCTGTCGAGCAATACCATCACAGAAGATGCAACCTTGTGGCAGCCTCGAACATCACCATTCAAGCAGGCTTTGCAGCATCACACAAACAGGAAACCATATGGTTTTGATCATTTTGAGAGCTCGTAGAAGGTGACTACATCCGACAAGAAGCTCGGAAGTCTGCCGCACCCAAAATATGTGGCAATACCTTTCTAAATTCGCGCGGAAACGAGTAGACTCGTTACCAGTCTGCCACGGCAATTCTTTAGTGCAAGCACTATGCCGTAGGCAGACTGGTACAACTCGGGACACGCCAAAGGGCTGAGCCCGGAGTTTGAAATTCTTGGGTGGCGCCGATGACGGCAGATGACGTCGTTACCGGTGACGTCGGTCCGAAAGTAAGTTTCTCGATTAAAGCTGGCTCTCGCGCGCAGACTCTCTGGGGGTAAAATAAAAAATGTGAAAAGACAGAAGTGTAGCTATGAGCCTTACATCCCTACCCCTCCTTTGAACTGAAAAGAATTAATTAAATTTGATGCCATAACGATGGAAATGGAAATTTTCAAACTCCGCGCTCAGCCCTTTTAACGCTCCCGAGTTGTACCAGTCTGCCTACGGCATAGTGCTTGCACTAGGTGTTGCCGTAGCAGGCAGACTGGTTACGAGTCTAGGAAACGAGATTGATCTGGGGCTGGCCTGTGAGTGACAGATGCAGTGACCCTGGCACCAACTCCCCAATCATCATGAACCGGAAGGTTGCGTTAGGAACCGTGGGTGGATGGGCATCGGCCAATCGGAAAGCTGCAGCTTTGCACTTGGTTGGTAGCTTTGCAAACACATCAGCCTCTTACCCACGCATTTTGGGGCCTTGGATAAGAGAGAAGAGTGAAAGATAACACTAAGCATTAAAATAGAACTACTGTGGCAGGTTTTGATTTCAGCCCCCTGTTCAAAAATATCGCCACTAGTGGAATTTTGGGCACCTTCTGTGCAACAAAATGCAAACTCAAAGTTCCGCCTCGAAATAATTGTGCACCGACCAATTATCAAACAACTTTCTTTGCAGAAAGTTAATGTTTTGCTGTGAATTGCAAAATTTATGGCCTTTCATTCGAGTTTGCTAAAATTCATTTCTGTGGTCAGAAGACCACGGGTTGCTTCAATAGTTACAAAAAATTGATAGTACCTTTTCACATTATCTGAGCCCTACTGGCAAGCTCATAACAAAGGGCGAGAATTTTGTTTGATCGCTGAAATCAATTCCGCCCTAAAGCCCCCATCATTTGGTCAAATCACCAGAAAGTTGGTGACTTCCGCAGAGGAGTTGCGTAGAAATACTCACCCTGCAGAAGTACTGTGGCAGTTTTTTTTTCTCTTTAATACACGTAGCGGAGATAAAGATTCGTGAATATCAGATGATTCCTTGGCAGGTGAGGAATAAATACAGAATCTGGCACTATAGCCATTTTAATACAGGTCTCTCTGGAGAAGCTAAGTGATTAATTTTACTTTGGCGAAACGATGGGCGGTCTACGAATCGTCGCGATCGCAGGTAATGTGTCAACACGTGACCATTCACGTCGCACTGACAATTTTAGGTTCAAGAGGAGTTCAACGGCCTTGAATTTGGGCTGAAAATTTTCTGTAGGCGCTATGCGATTGTGCTGGATATTTTCCAGAATATTTTGACAAACCTCGAGCGTGCCCATTTCACCGATAACCAGAAGATATTAAATGGTAACCGACTTTCGAGTAAAATGGCCAATATAATGGTCGGGCCACATGGGTATTGTTTGAATGAACACTTTCTCTCTACAAAAGAAGTTCTCAGAGTCTGCGAGGAAGCCAGTACAGAGAGGAACGTCAAAAGTCAACTTGCGTTTGACAACAAACAAGTACAAAGCCGCCGGATCAATCAAGGGCACTGCCTGTCCACAGCGTTAGGCCTTCTCCAACAACTGGTAGTAAGGGAAGTACCAGAGGATCGGCATCGAGTCAAAGCCGAGGTCGACCAACCTCGACCGACTAGGCCGAGCCAAGGGGTTGGCCGAGGTTGGCCGAGGGCCTCGGCCAACCCCTTGGCCGAGGCCGCCCCAAAATGTAGTGAAAGCCCATCCGCTGGTGGTAGATCGCCACGTCGTCCACAAGCCCGCAAAGTCCCGTTCGAGTCGTTCCGCTTTATCACGCTCCGACTGCGGTGCTTGTCCAAACCTTAAATTCGTCCGAAATTTCCATGAACAGCTCTTCGGCATTATCTCCCAGTATTTATGGCGACTCATATATATTATTTGTTTCCGTTCTGTTTCATTTATTTTTTTGACGTGCAACAAGACAACTTTCATCTGACTCTCTTCCGATTTTTGTGGCGTATGGGGGGTTCTGGCTAGGACGATAGGAAAATTATCGTAAGCAACATACTGTTCACTGACACTACTAAGTTGAAAAGCAGGAGCTCTGATACTCGCTCCTCAGAGAAACTTGCCCATAAGGTTTTGGTACCTCAATTGGTGACTTTCGATGTTAACAGCCATCATCTTTTCAAATCATATATTCAATGCACTTCGATTCAGACTCAAAGTACGAAAAATTCAAAGTGAGCTACATGCTGCTACCGACCACGGCACATACAGCTACATGTGCTACCGACTCACCTGCCAAAGACACGAGAGCTACCAGAGCTACCAAGCCTCAGGCTGTGTGCTGCCAGCGCTACCAGCCGCTACTGCGCCGTATGCCGGCAGCTACCAGCGCTACCAGCGCTACCAGCGCTCGGTAACCTATGCACACAGCTACCAGGCAAAATTTTGTTTCCTGATGTGGTTGCCATGGTTTTCTCTATTGAAGGGCACTTTGAAAAGCGAATTGTGTAGAAGGAGTAATTGATATCTGCAGGCTCAATGGGGGGCTTTTGGTTTTTTTCTTGTCCTATGTTCAACACTAATGAGGCGAATCTCGAGCAGCAATTGGATTCCTTGAGATATTGTGGCTGTGGCATTTTACATCAGTTTCAGCTCTGCACACTTTCAACAATCCCAGCGCATAATTCAACCAAGAACCCATTCGACGATCACAAAACCACAACAGTTGCGGATTTTTCTTTCTTTTTCCCCCAGGTGCTGAATCACGCCAGCAACTCGGGGTGGTCTAGGGTGTTTACGCCTATGCTTGTGAATTCGAACCCAACCACCGTCCCTCAGGTTGCCTGCTGCATTTCTGGAACATTGCCGGTGCTAGCGCCCACTAATCCTCCACCCTGCGCCCTGCGCCCTCCCCCTGGAAAATATTCACGCGCGCATTTTTTATCCTTCGTTTGGGCCGTGCCCTCGCCCACGCATTCTATACAGTGTGAAGTACAGATCCTAGTCCAAAAAACCATCAAGAGTTCTGCTCTGCGCCATTGGCACGCACCGGAAGCGTGCCATGCATCCGCTGCACCCTTGCACATTCGCCCCCCTCAAAAATATTCACGCACGCATTTTTTATCATTCGTTTGGGCCGTGCCCTTACCTGTGGACCGGAAAGTCTCTCATTTTGTGTCAGCGCCTCTGGTACTCCGCATAGAATTGGCAGTGTTGTAGATAAGCTGATAAGGGCTTACTTAGCTTATTAAGGGCTTAATTCATGATAATCTAAGCCCTTAACATAGGGGCGAACAGACGCTAAGCCCTTATTAAGGCGTACAATCTCCAATGCCGAAAATCGGCCGTTCGCGACTCGGAATCAATAATCAAATCAATAATCGCATAGGGCTCTGGCCAAGCCGTAGGCGGGGCACCCGTATACGTCCGTGTACGGGTTTCACGGGCCACTATCAGACATCAGCGCCGGTTTGGCGCTGGTCCTGCATGTCCGCCACTTGGCAGTGTAAAGCACAGCAACGAAGAGCCCGACGCAGGTGCTCAGGAGGGTTCCGGTGATGGCTACGACGGTTAATTTACGCCTGTACACCTCTTTCTGCGCAATTTTCATGCAGCGGCATCGGCTTCTGTTTCGTTTTCTGTTTTGGGAAATAGCCCTTAATTTGACCCTTAAAATGCAGGCCCTTATTAACCCTGAATAAGAGCTAAGGGCTTAATTTCAGCGGACACCCTTATTAACACCCTTATCCACAACACTGAGAATTGGACCCCATCTTAGGATTCCACCCACAATTTCGGGTGGATGGAGGCGGTCAGAGTGACTGGCTGTAGGCTCTGAGACCGGAGATCCTGCGATGTCGCTGTGCAAAGGATCGTGTAGTGGTGGTGGAGATTGGGATGAAAGGCAGACCGAGAGGGCCGGAGCTGCCGCCGCCGCCGGCCCGTAGTCGCCACAGACAGTTGGGTTTGCGGGTGCTGCTCTCGACGCGCAGACGAGGCGCAGCCACCTCATGCTAATTCTTCCTAGTCCTCTCCCCTTCTGCGATTTTATCTTCAATGGACCGCGTTCGCTGTTTGGTTGTGAGGCCTTTTGCCTCCGCCAATCCACATCAGGCATCCTGGTCCAAATTTAATCCGGCAGAAATGTTCCTATGGCTCTCAGCTACCACTGCGCCAATTCCGGCTTAAAACGAAGCACTGGAGCGTGCTCTGTGATTTTATCTTTGCTATTCCCTTGACTTGCTTTCAGTTATACTCTGTTCCGAGCGCGACTCCTCCGTGCAGCGTACGCGGCGTTCGGACCAGTCACGTACGCGTAACCCATGCCGACCAAACAAGCCTGTTTTGAATATCGGTCTGGAGCTCAGGGAAGCACTTCTTCAACTACTTCATTATGGTTCAATGCAGTGCTCGTATCTCCTATATCCACTATAGCTCCATCAGAGACCCAGGTGTCGTCGCAAAACGCGGGCCTTCTGCTCGTCTGGCAGGTCATCGAGGTCGAGGTTCAGCTGCAGGTCGCTGGCATCGGGTGGGGTCCTCGACCGTAATGCGGCGCTGATTCCACAAGAACCCGGTTGGCCGTCAGCTGAGGGGACTAATGAGGTATCCGAAACCTGTGGGCGCAAAGATGGTGTTGCTATATTCCGGGGTGGAATATTAGGGGGCGGGGGGTCCCAACATACTGCGCGCGCAAAGCGCGGAGATCCGGGGTGCCGTAGGTCGTGGATAACGAGCCCGGAATGCCATCTGCAGGCTCCAGAGCTCGTTTTGTGATGTTTAAGGGCTTTGAAGGAGAGGACATGTTAGTACAGAGGAAACCGAGAAGAAAGGAAAAAGTGTCAGGGCGTACCCACGTGCGGCTAGGCCGCGGCATGTGGGATTTACTTCTAGCGAGGTAAGCTGAACATCTGGTTGAATATAGCGTTCAATATCTACTTCAATCTGGTGGAATATCTGGTGAAATATACCGTTCAATTTTGACTCGAGGCGCCCGACCCATGCGCTCTTTAAAATTTCGATTTTTTGTGATCACAGCGTTCGTTTTGCATCCATGAAGGAGAGAAGCACAATTTACCCGTGCATTGGCCGTTGGCTGGCCGACAAGTTTAATATCTGGTGGAATATCTGGTGAAATATAGCATTCAATTTTGATTTGAGGTGCCCGACCCATGCGCTCTTTAAAATTTCAATTTTTTTTTGATCACAGTGGTTGTTTTCCATCTACGAAGGAGAGAAGCACAATTTACCCGTGTATTGGCCGTTGGCGCGCTCACAAATTCAATATCTGGTGGAGTATCTGGTGAAATATAGTGTTCAATTTTAATTCGAGGCACCCGACCCATGCACTCTTTAAAATTTCGATGTTTCCTGATCAGAGTGTTCGTTTTGGATCTACGAAGGAGAGAAGCACAATTTACCAGTGTATTGGCCGTTAGCTGGCTCACAAGTTCAATATCTACTTCAATCTGGTGAAATATCTGGTGTTCAATTTCAATTTGAAGCGCCTGACCCATGCGCTCGGCACTGACACCCTTCTCCGATACATCACGCTCCTCTGAATTCCTGTTGAAATTCAAACCCGGGTCGCCATAGCGTGTTCTGCACTGCATGCACTACAACTTCGGCACATGGGAGATGGTTGGTAAATGTTCAGCTTCACGGATGTCATTTCGGGGATCTCCAGGAATATGATTCCACTCATTGACCGCTGGATTCCACGGAACTACTTAGTCTCTCTTAGACAGACGCTCTATACATTCTTGCTCGTACCTCGCTGTATAGAGTCTGTTAGTTACTGCGGGGTTGTGTATGTAGAGCTCTCTTATTACGTGATCTTAGATAAGCTCAGGCCGTCGGTGGTTCGAACACCAGAGCAAACATCTATTTTCTTTCAGTGTCTTTTGTCTCTACGACCTTCCGTGAACCCCAATTTTTTATGAACTGAGATATATAAAGCCTCTGGGAGGTTTCTCAAAAAATTCCGTTTATTCTAAAAGCACATTCCACGACATGCGGTTTTCAACTCAACCGAGCACAAGCAAAAGTCACCACCTTTATACCACTGATTCAAGGGCTTCTTTCAAGATTCTGAATCGACAGATAGTTGACCATAAATAATGAAGCCTCATAAGTGTTCAAGTCTCACCGAAAATCGCGTTTCCCGTGCAATGGAACGCGACTCGGAAGAAACTTACCTAAGATTATGTAATAACGGCGCACTGTATACACAGGGCCGCGGTAAACACTAGACTAGGAACTATTATTTCGGAGTTCGGATGGTTGTAATACATTCCCCCTTCCTTTTGCTCCGGGCGTCCGTGCAGACACCGGAGTTTGAGGCGAATTTTCATTCGCAGATATTTTGCCAATACATGGTGTTTTGGCGGAATATTGCCGAAATATTGTCTCAAATATTGGGACGCCATTATTTCACGAATACACGGCGTTTAATCCACATATTATCAATATATTCGTTGCAATTGGACTTCTCGAGAATTCGGACTTGGTAGTTTTCTGGCGCCGTCGCTTACATAATGACACATGCCGTCCTTCCTCCCTCCATGCACAAATGACGCGGCATCGACTGCTCTCTCACAACTCATTCTTTCCTCCCCAACTCTTGGAATTGTCTTCCTTGCATACCTCTCTAGCCCCACCCCACTTTTCTACTTGATATCATGCAAATTGCGCGCTCCGTGATTGTCCCCACTTTCGACCAAGATCGCCGCGTCTCAGCCGTCTCGACGCGTCTTGAGGCCCAAATTACACCCCAATCACCTCTTAGCAGCATGCATCGTGTGTTCTAGCACTCCAAGCAGGTTACACGGACGTGAGGTGCAATGGCCGCGACTTAGGTGCGTATTGTTAAACAGAAAGACAAAGGAGAGATCTGCAGCGGGTGTGACGCGAATGCCCATGGACAGAGCATCGACGTTGTGGGGGATGGAAGCGGTGCGGGTGCGGGTGCGCGATGGTCCGCAGGGAAGGACGACGGTGCGCGGGGAACGAGGTGGCCGGAAGCAGGTGCGGGCGCTAGGAGGTGCGAACCCTCCCTTCATAGACACGAGTAATGGCCGCATGTGCCTTATGTGGGCAGGCTAGATCCCTCCTTTTTTCCATCGCCTTATTCCATCGCCCTCTCGACCCCAACTTGATCGCTATGTAAAACTGATCATTTATCAGGCCTACTTCCTTGTATCGCAACTTATCGTTTGATTCGTCTCGCGGTGCGTATCCCTATTGATTTGTTTTGTCTAGTGCGGCTTCCGTTAATTCTCAGGTTTCCTGGTTAGGCTTCCACCCGATGTCACAGCACACCCTTTTTGAAGCGGCGAGCGGCTGGACCTTGGTTACGAGTACGTGGGTACAAGGAGTAGTAGTATCGGTGAGCGGCCTCCGCAATTAGCACACAATGTCATTGCTAATCAGCGGCTTTACGACTACAGGTATGCTGCATTGACATCGACGGTGCGGTTATCCTTTCCTTGCATCCTCCTGCCAAAGAGTTATTCTAGATCTAGACTATGCTCATGCAAACATCTGGCTTTCCTCATTGGTGTACGCAGCGACGCCAGAATGCATTTGCTCGTAAGTTTGCATATCTTCCGCGGCTTCGGTGGCGGCCATTTTGTTTGTAGATCACCTGCCTTCATACTCACAACTCGCGGAATTTGCTACAGGTGGGTTTGTATCTTCTCCGCACGAACCGTTATACTGCCACTAACTTTCTCAGTGCAGGCACGCCGTATACACCGACAGTTCACCTACACTTCACATCGTCTTCCGTTGTATTGTGATCCGAGCATGGAGGAAGGCGGTATAAAGGTCGTGCGGGAGCGCTAGGTCGCGCGGGAGCGCTCATCATGAACGGCGATATGGTATGTCTCCCCCATTTCGTCTTCGCTTACTCGCGACTTCAGCTGATCCCCACTGCAGATACAGGCTAGATTCCTTATGGATGGGTTACATGGTATTTATGTAGTGTATTTGTGGTAGCACAACTTGAATACATCTATCTTTGATTCTCTTCCAACGTGATGTAATGGTAGTCGAAAAAAAGTGTCGATAATATGCGGCCAATATGCGGCCAATATTCCGCCAATATTTTGCGGGAACCGCCTATTGTGGCAGAATATTGGCATGCCAATATTTTGGCTGCATTCTGCCTATATTCCACGGAAACACCCTATATTCGCGCAATATTGGTCGGCGAATATTTGTGTCAAACTCCGGTGCTAGAAGTGGAATGAATAGGTATGCATTTTTCGCTTGAATAATACAGAAATGTTCGCAATGACTCTGGCTATCCAGATGGGCAGGGCGCGCCTCAGCAAGTATCCCTGGTTCAAAATGGATGGAAAATGCAAGGGTTGCTTAAATACAAGGCCATTGAAGCATGCCCCCCCGACCGTCCCTTATGTTCTGTGGCTGTAATGCACTGGTTCCATTGTGAGGCACGGGGTTCAAAATGGTATTGAGAGGCACGTGGTTCAAAGATTAGGGAATCTCTTGAGAAAGTGTGCTTCTTCCGCGGCCCGACACAGCGTATGGCTACTCCATTTTACTCCCTGACTCTGCGCACCATAAGTTTCTCGGGCTCGGAAGCCGCGCAACACACTGCGTGTTATTTGGCATTGTGCCGGTAAAACGTGACATTTTATGGAGACCGATTTCCATCGGTTTGAATTCGAGGCGATGGCCAGGGATTCTGAACGAAACCGTCTCCTCCGATTTCCTCTTGCTGGCCTTGTCTTTAATCCAGGAGCTTGGGAGCTCTTCATTCTTGACAGAGGCGGTGCTGTATTTCGGCCGGGCCGACTCAATAGCGTCGGGAATTCCCGCAACACACTGCGTATTGTTTGGCATTGTGCCGACAAAATGTGACATTTTATGGAGAGTGATTTCCCTTGGTTTGAATTCGGGGTGAGAGCCATCGTGATTCTGAACAAAACTGTCTCCTCGGAGTTCCTCCTGCAGGCCTGGTCGTTAATTAAGGCGCTTGGCAGCTCTTCATTCTTGACAGAGGCGGTGCTGTATTTCCGCCGGGCCGACTCAATAGTGTCGGGAATTCCCGCAACACATCATAAGATATCCATTGTTGCGGATATTTTGTAGAAAACACAGTGATTCTGTCCCGGCAATTGCCGTTGCAATTGATTCGGACCGGATGGAATAAGGTCCTCACAGCACCTCCTTCCTTCAGAACAAGATATACCGTCGCTTCGCTCCGGCTGTGAGAGTAAGTGTCATGTCTCTGAGTGTCCACAAACCACAATGTTCAACTTGAGCAAGTTCTCAAAATCAAGATGGGATAGTTACGCTTACAGTCCGAGACTGGACAGCTTCCGTGTGGTTCGCATGCAAAATCGATCTCATATTAAAGCCTGGTGTGCTCAGACTGACTTGACATCATCAGTGTGCTTAAGCCTATTTGCATACATCTCGAACGCTTTGCCCACCCCTTCTCTAGTTACAAATACATCGAAGCGAACTTGCTGGGGTGTACGAGTCACAAAGCAACCACCTCGCCTTGTGAGGCAAGGGTAGTCAGAAAGACGTCAGATAAAAAAGATGGCAAGACTCACTTCAGATTCTGATCCGATGTGCAACACCCACCAAGTCACAGCTGCAGCTGATAAACGTTACCCCACGCATTATCACGCGATTGATCAATACCTAAGGCGTTATATCAGTACTCAACAGCAGAGAAAAGCTCGCGACACACGGATTATGGGGGTAGAATGGATCCCGGCCAACAGGAGTTGTTCTACTCATTGACTTGCTCGGGTACGATATGGAGGCATCGGAGAACTCAGTCGTCAGGAGCGGCATGGAATGGGAAGGGAAGGGCGAGGAGAGGAAGCCTACGAGGAGGAATGGGAATGGGAAACTCACATCGCGTCGATCGTGCCTTTTAGATCCTCCACGGTTTGATTATCTGCAGTCAGTTTGTAAGACATAAGTGCGAGGGGACGCACCTCGTTGGGGCGCTCGCGGCCTGGACAAAATACTTCTCCAGCGCCTTACATTTTTTCTTCATGGCTACACCAGGTCAGATGCAAGGGGTCAAGACTCAAGACAGAGACTGTCAGCATACCATGAGCTGCTGCGCGACAACGAGCTGCAGACTGGGATCATTCTATCACGCACCATATATAGCAATAATGCCCCTGGAGCATGTGAATCAAAATGCCATTCCGGGGCATGTGGTTCAAAATGCGAATTAAATCATTCAACAGTGTTTGAAATGGCATTGCGGAGCATGTGATTCAGAATGCCATTCCAGGGCATGTGGTTCAAAATGCGAATTAAATCATTCAACAGTGCCTTGGCGAGAAACTCGGCCGACAGCCGTGTAGTAGCATGTACGCGCCCGAGCCAGAGGAGCGGGCCGGGATACGATACCCGCGCGGGACCGTCGTGAAAGTGACGCTGCCTGTCCGTGACGGGATCGTGGACGCGTTGCCGACCACCTAAGTGATGACTGCGATGTCCGTCGGGGTACCGTCAGGTGGAGAGCGGTGGGATGAAGGCCGCGGGCATTCACGGCAGGAGTAGGCCGGGAAGAAGATCCAGGAGCGTAACAGAGGGTACCAACCACATCAGCACTAAAATGCGAATAAATCTATCCAAAAATCGGGTATCAGGGCATACGACGGCTCCCATAGGCTGTTATTTGGCGCGGCTCGGCTTGGCTAGCCCAAACTGAGTAGTAATCCTTAGCCCTCCCCATCAAAAGTTGGTTGTGAGCAAATTTTTTCATCAGTGTCAAGCTTTTTGGAAATAGCTCCAAGTTCTTCCGAAGGGGCAAAGGGATTTTGCCGCTGCAGTGCGCTGCCGCATGCAGCGGCAGTCTCAGCTCTATACAGCGAGGGATGAGTGTTCGTATAGAGCGTCTGGCTACGAGAGACTAAGTCTCAGCGGCAGTCAGCGGCATTCAGGTCCTTGCGGGCTTCAGAACCCACGGCGCGAGGGCGCGCAATACAGCTGTGCACGCGACCCCACGACTCGCCATTCCATGCGCTCACGGGCGAGCTGCCGCAGCTCGTCCGTGGGTGTCCCCCCGAGATGCGTGTACCCGCCGACTCCGTTGCTGCCGAAACACCGACTCCAGCGCAGACGTAACTGCCCCGATGGCGCAGCGTTCGTGCGCGATTCCGGAGTGTGCAGCGTAGCGCGTCCCGCGTTGACGTGGCACGAGAGGTCTCACCCACGCGCCGGTGAACTGGAAGCCAGTTGGGCTCGAGCACGGCGGCGGCCCACGGAACGGCAGCGGCCGCATCGAACGGTGCCAGGCAGCAATTAGAAAGCGGGAAGTGAGCGAGAGGGCGAAGGAAGGACGGAGGAGGGGAACGGCAGGACGATAAGTTTGCGCTGCAGGGCCTCGCCTAGAATCCACATTAGCACCTATGTTCGCTCGACAGAAGAGAGACGCACCTTGGCCCACATTCTTCAAGTAATTGTGGTTGTCGATCTTACCCTCGAGTGTGTCCGCACGCTGCCCAAGCCCTGTGTCTTTTGTAGAATACGACACGGGATTCAAGACGGACCAGGTGCGCTCGACACCCTCGCCGTCGCTCTTGCCCACGCCTGGCTTGAAACTCAGGCTGTTCTGGTTCTAGCAGTCATCGTTGTGGGAGGCCGCATGCCAGACGGGAAGAGCGCACTGAATCTTGATATTGTCGAGTGGTAGGCGCATATCAAAAGGTAGCTTCTCGTTACGGTCTTTCAGATGTATCTTCCATTGGCAAGCGATATCGTAGGAGATCACTCTGGGAAGTAAAAGAACTCAGCCCGAGTACCCTCAAAGTACTCGGACGTAGTGCCCGAAGCACCCACATGTAGTACTCTGGGGTACTCCAGTGTAGTACCTTTTGGCCGAATACACACCTCATGGTAGTACCAGCCGTACTACCTTGGAGTGCTGTTGTCCAATACATTGGAGTGTTTCAAGGTACTCAGGCGTAGTGTCGGAGTAATACTACAGAGTGTTCCTTACAAGATATCGTGTATTTGCAATAAATCCGTTGTATTGGGCTATTAATACACTCCTGTAGCTACCCAGCGAGCCCGTCCGACCACGATAAAGCTCCAGAAGAGGTGTGGTGGACTTGGAACCAGCGGAACAATATATCAGCCGCTTGTGAGTGCGAGGATCCCGTTGCCCGAGTCTACAAGAATGTAACCAAGTCGCAGAAACAGGTGTTGACGTACGTGCTGGGGGAGAAAAAAGGAATTACCGATAAGTTGAATAGATGAAGGATAAATAAACGTGAAGACATACCGCAAAGACTGGGATGCAAAGATCGGCAGGTAATACCTGAATACAAGTCAGTCCAGAGTCAAGTCGCAACGTGAAAATAACGCACCTGGACCATGGTGGTCAGGGACGGCGATCATCAACTTATCCGTAGTCATCATTCGGGCAAAATCTCGGCGTTTCAAAGGGGGTGGGTAGGTAAGACCTGCAAATAAGTCAGTACAGAGTTGAAAGGGGCGTGAAGTGAATAGCGCGCATGAGTTTGAATTGAGTTTGAATGAAGAGGAGGCTGGAATCAACTCTGAACATCGCGAGGGCAACCCTTGAGAATGAATATGAGTAATGTAATTCGAAATCAGTCCTGAAAGCGAGCCGTACAAACACACGAATATACCGAGTCAAGACTAATACGGCTCCTGGACGATGCCAAAAAAAAAAAAAAAAAAAAAAAAAAGTGGAAATGACATACGCAGGGAAAGAATCATAGCCCACCGTCGAACTCGAATCAATACGGACACGAGAGTCGGTAAAATCCCAATACAACCTGGATTAAAAAAAATTCAAGTTAGTAAAATAGTGGTGCGAGAGGAGGGGAAAAGAAAAAATACATGCCGAGGGTCCGGTCCCATTCAGTACATCCACCAACATGTCAGGAACCGATTAGAATGGAACGAAAGGGACGGTACCTGACGGCAAAATACTGAGGGGAGTTTGGCTGTTGAGTCGACAGCAGGGTGACAGGGACCGAGTGACGCAAGCTTGAATTGAAGGGATCTCCGCAATATGAGCAGACGTCGGATGGGATGAAACAACACACATCTGAGCGAGCCTCCGATGATGGCCAAGCTACAGGCGAACGACGAGTGGGATACTCTTGGGTCGAGCTAGAGGTGTAAAAGATAAGCGGATGTTGAATAGAGTAATTTAGTGACGCACGCTGAGCTCGATTGCGCTCGAGGGGAATTGTGCGGTGGTATGGCAAGCGAAGAGTCTGAAAAGAGCCAGTACGGATATTGGAGGAGATGGCGAGCAACTCACCTGCACAAGGCGGAGGAGTCAAGCTCGAGGGAGGTGCGCGAGATGGCACAGTGCATGGGGTGCAGTGGTTGAGTAGTGCTCATAGGCAAGGCGGGGGAAGTGGCGGGAGCATGATCGATGATGCTGAGGGTCACAAGTCGGGCACTGCGTGCACTGTTGCTCGAGGGCGCCGCTGAGGACGATGCTTGAGTCACAGCTGCGCGCTCGTGGAAGTCGGTAGGAGGAGAAGAGAAAAAACGGAAACATTGCATGACTACGCACCGGCTGGCAACTGCGCTTTCCCTTCGACGACGACGGTGGTTTGGTCCATCTACGAGCACAGTAGACTCTCATAACACACTATGGGGCTGTGAAATAGACGAGACAAAGGTCAGGTATCAAAAAAGAAACTGCAGGGATACGCCGACTCAGCTGGATCATCCAGGGCATGGTTTGACGTGATCCTGATGCAATAGATATGACCTAGAGCCGAGGCTGAGGACATCTAAGGAGGATTTTGAGAATATGGAGGGGCCTGAACCAGATAGCGGCGATTTACGCGCCCTTGTTGGTGAGGACTGTATTTTGGCGTTGGAGAGTCGGCTGCTGGCAGGAATGCCTCGAAACACGGGGAGAGAAGGTGAGAGTAGTATCTTGACGTTTTGAAAACGTTTTGAGGGCCGCAGATGAGCGGGACGGAGGCTGGTGGACGCGACGATGGTAGAAGACAGTAAGAGCGATGCCATCACGTGACTATGTCAACACCCATAAACAAAGTGCGAAGTCGCGTTCGTACGGCGTGCTGGGGGCAGTATACAGCTCAGAAGCAACGTAAAAAGGCACCAAAAGATACGAAAGTATTATTCGGAGTTCCAAGGTATCTCAGCAATGAATTTCGTCGATATTATGCTGAAAGTATAAATGCAGTAGTGAGAAGAATGCAATGCAGAGTCGAAAGCTGGAGAAAGATGTGCAAGGAGCTTGAGCTGAAGCATGAAGCGGTGCATTAAGACACGCTTTTCTGTTCAGATCACATGTAAGAGAGATCACTTCCAAACTGAACGCGATACAGACCTTCGATCTGGTCCCGAAGCCGCGACCGGAGAAACAGATTTTTTGTTTTTCTCCTGGCCGGTATGTCAATTTCTTTTTCATGGAGATGTACATAAATCTCTATCGTCTTGACTTCGAGCTTCTTTTTCTTGATCACAGGCTATAAGTTTGGTAAGTTGCATTCGAGCTCTCGGATGTCGCAATCAGAGACGTACCGCTGAAAAGTCCTTCAGGGTGATGACAGAGGGCTTGGCATCTTTCTTCATCGGTGAATCCTGAGCTGAGCTGAGTAGAGATTCGGCACATTGTCAAATTTACTTACCGCTGAATCTAGTTTCCGGGTTTTTGGGTGCAGGGGCCGAGGGTGGGAGCTGGGATGCACCGGTGCCGTTGGAGCTTGAATGGGATTGTATACCATGGCATTTCCAGAATGTCCATTGCATCTGAAAGGTCGATTTCGGGATCCTCGCTAAGCAAGGTGATGCAGTCGATGAAATCCAGTCTAAAAATGAGTGCAGACCCATCATTGGCGTTGTCTCAGCGGCAGGGTGTATCAATAAGCTCCCCGATGATTTGTACGATCTGGTCGTGATCTATGCGTCCTGACAGTAGTGTTCCACAGTGTCGATGATGATCTGCTTTCCTTTTGGTACAAAGCTAAACAATGAACGGGTACTCACTATTCGGACAAATCTGTAGGCTTTGCATCCTCAAAGAACGCCCACGGGCACTCTGAAAATGAATGGACTTGATAATTGATGACTTTTGGGAAAGCCCGCCAGATCAAGTTGGTGTCGAACTTGCCACTTTCGCAGGCCAGTTCAAATAAGGTGTTCTCCATAGCCGACACGTTCAGCGACGATTTCAAAGTCAATTTTCGAAGGTCAGCCATGTAATTGGGCAGTATTCGCTAGATCAATGAGTTTGCGGATTCGCCGACTCAATTCCCGAGTGTCGTTGGCATTTCCCCCATTACCTCCGATGATTTGACGTTTCTGAGCGAATAGAGACACGAGCAATTTGCTGGGGTTGGAAGGGACTGTATTTATGCAGTAAGTGTTTGAGCATGAGGTCGGAAGATCCTGGAGAGCTTGTTTGATTTCTTGGAGGTTTGCGAGAAGCCTCAGGTTCGGCTGGCGGCGAGGAGGATTTAGCGACTGGCGTGTCGTTTTTGGACTGCGGACATGCATCAACAACATCTGCAGATGAGAAAAATCAAGAGTTGACCTTTTTCAGGCGCCGGAGATGCCATGCTATTGTCATCTCTGTAATTTCTATTGGACCCGACAGCTGCGAGCGAGAAGCGAGATGAGTCGAGGCACTATCAATACAGGGAGACGCACAGGTTTGCTGTTTCGTTATTTTTCATTTATTTTTTACAGATGTTTTTCATGGATTTTACAAGGGACTGGATTCAGGATTGAATAGAGAACGGAAATTTTGATTCAGGGGAAGCACATTTCCATTGGGGAGTCGATTTTAATGCGCATGTATTTTCTTCTCGTCTTCTTCTCCTGTAATGAGTGCATATATCCGGGTTTCTAGCTAGGAAAAGCAGTCGTTGTAGATACAAATTATCTGACGTACCGGCGCAGAAGATTCCGAGAAGCTAACACAGAATTGGAGCAGCTAAGTCCCAAAGATACCGTTGATTTCGATGACGAGGAGCTAGCCAGAATGATAGGGAACAAGCAAAGTTCCAGAAGAAACTGACGGGAGGCGAATCACTAAGTATGTGGTACGAACCCCCAAAAATCAGGTGAATTGTGAATGAATGGGAATTGATGTGTCGTCAGGAGCCGATTTCCACCGGCATGTGATCACCGAGCTAAAGATGAGGCCTGGATGGGGGTTGGCGCGATCCATGCCAAGGTGATAGAAAGCGGATGAAAGCAAGATGAAAGTTGTGTCCGAGACGTGATCGGCCCGAAAGTGATCATGATCACGGCAAACACCGCCCCGGGCATCAAAATGCTGAAAATGCCGGTCCTGAGAACCGAATTCTGCTGTTTTATTCATGCGAGCTTAGATGTAGTGTTTTTGGTGGTAGTACCCAAAAGACACTCAAGCGGAGTACCCTCGAAAGCACTACTGATTAATGACATCATCGTGAGTGCTTTTTTAACGTAATTAGTGCTTACGCACTTACATGTAGTACCTTTACTTCCCACAGTGAGATAGTCAAGAGCATTAGGGTGAACCCAGCGAGGGCCGCCATGACGATGAAGTCCATATTGGCATATCTGCAACGGATTAGCGACGAGCATCATGTGCGGATGACAAGAGCAACGCCACACCTTTCTCCCTTTTGTAAATCTCCGAGCCCATGCACATTGCCAAGGATATGACCCCTATCCACTTTCAGTGCTGCCCTCTATGTTCTCTGTGTTCAGCGTCAACTATCCCGACTCCCACTTGATGATGGACGCCTCCGGGTGGGTCCTATTACATTGGATTTCTCCCCCTCTCATCCGCAAGGTTTCCAGACCATCTCAAGAGGTGGACGTATTCCACAGTATCACCTCCTATTGCACTCCTTCTACCCTTGTGGCAGCATCCTCTTCCAGTATAACTGGAGAGTCTCAGGAACCCCAACACTCACAGCGCTACCCTCCATCTGTAACACTGGCTTTCATCTCTGGACCATCCACGGCACCCTTTTTCGCCCCTCCCCTTGCTGTCGCAGGTCGTTCGACTGCGAAGACTGGACCTCCAGCCGACTCTGCGCCACTGACCGTTAAATGGTGGGATAAATTCCCTTTACTCAACTCTGACCCCACGCTTCGTCCTGTCAAGCTCAAGTGGAATCGAACATGCAAGCATTGCGGCATTAAGGTCTACCATTCTTGCAGCCATCGGATTTTACTGATTCCTCTCTCAAGGTCTTGACGCATGAGCCAACACAAGATAAATGTTTTGTTTGTGGCCCGAATAAGGCCCATCTCCTCCCAAGGCTTCGACCATATCCTGTTGAGTGGAACGACATTGTATCCCATCGTGATTCAGGGCGTCACTCACGCACTTTCAACAACATTTTTTCCTTAACTGCGCTCGGTGTCCATGACGGGGATTTTGTCCACTTTGATCGTGGTGTGGCAGCTGTAACACTCAGTGGAGGGCGAACGTACCATCGACTTATCCCAGCTACCGAAGGGAAGCATGCAATTAGGTGGTTTCTACACGATTCTTCCCAGTTTGCGGAGGCTGGGAGGTCCCGGTCCGTTCCTGATGGGTGGACAGATCGAATTCTCGCGGGTCTTCGCCGTATTAATCCGTTCATCGACAAGCTTGAGAGTTTTGTCCAAGACGCAGACGATACTCTTGCGCTCCACCTCCAGCAACCCGACTCTATTACTGGATCAGAGGTGGCTGCAATTATTTCACTTGCTCCAGCCGGGCTGCCGTCCAGGCGACAGGTTGTTATTCGACGAACCGGACAGACCAAGCACGAATTCCTCGATATTTGCTCGCCATTCGTGGAACCCTTTCACTATCTGTTGCTTTTCCCCCACGGCGACCTGGGGTGGTCTATTGATTGAACCAATGGCGCCAACCGCAAGTTTTCCCAAATGCGGTGGTTCCGATCCCGGTTCTTTATAAATGCGCCGCAGATGAGTGTTTTTTCGGGTCTAATGGGTCAGGTCATTGATTCGTAAACATCCTTTTGCTCATATCTATTCTTATAGGCGAGTATTTGGTTGATGCATGGAGTATGACCGAGGAATCCCGCCTGGCCTTCATTCGTCAAAATCAACACCTTGATGATCAGATTGAGACGGGGGGCGAGAACGAAGGGGCCGAGTACCAGGGAACCGGTGATGAAGAACCAGTCCAGGATGTCCGTCTTCCATCGGGCTTTATCCATTCCCCTGCTTGGTCTGCTGCCCAAATCTCGGATTGTCTTGCCCTTCGCAAGCATGGCGGCTCCGTTACGTTGTTTATCACTTTCACCTTCAACCCGAATTGGCCAGAGATCAAGTCGGAGTTGCTACCTGGTCAGAGCGCATCGGACCGACCGGATCTGGTTGTCCGTGTCTACCAGCGGCGTCTCTCACTCTTTATGAAGGATATCAATTCGCTCTTTGGCGTCATCCTCTACTACATTTTGGTTCGTGAATTCCAGAAGCGTGGATTTCCGCATCACCACATCGCACTGGCGCTGAAGGATGTCCCACGGCTGGTGGAACAAATAGACAAATTCCTTAGTGCGGAGGTTCCGGCTCAACCGGGCGTCATTCGGGATGCTGTCATGAAGCACATGACCCACACTCACGATGCGAAGAAGACCTATCATCGATGTGGTTGGAGTGCGGTGAAGCCGGCGTTTTCCTACGGGTTTCCCCAGAAGATTACTACTGAGTCTTATTTCGATGAGAGAGGTGAGTATTGCGCTCTTTTTCATTCTTCGTTTCCTTACAGCAATTTGCGGAACATAAGGCGCGGCTCGTTTTTTTCTGTTTTCGACAGTTTTGACTAGAACAGCCGCCACGGGCTCCGTTTTGATCAGATTTCCTTGGGAGTAGGCGCGTTCAAATCGCATTGAGAATCCGCAGAGGATCAAGTGTCGGTTTTTTTTGATGTAACTACATAATAGAATTTCTTCAGAAATATCATGGTTTCAACTAGGACAGCCGTAGCACAATGAACAATGGTCTGATTGACCTGGTTTTTGGATATGTCATGTGTCTGAACTATCTCTAGGGGACCATGAGGTCTACAGATATGGGTATAGCCAAATTTCAATCCAGAGCTCTGCTTCTCATGGGACATGAATATTGCCCTAGTTAAAATGGGCGCAAAATCATGTTCAGTCAGTATATTACTTATGGCAGTGCTCCATCCTCTAGTAACATCCCAGATACATAAAATATTCAAGAATTAGGTCGATCGGACCATTATTCATCGTGCTACATCTGTCCTAGTTGAAACCATGATTTTTCTGAAGAAATTCTATTACGTAGTTACATCAAAAAAACCGGCACTTGATCCTCTGCGGATTTTCAATGCGATTTGAACGCGCCTACTCCAAAGGAAATCTGATCAAAACTGAGCCCGTGGCAGCTTTTCTAGTCAAACCTGTCGAAAACAGAAAAAAACGAGCCGCGCCTTATGTTCCGCAAATTGCTGTAGCTGCTTTAGGATACTTCCATCCACGTCGTTGAACTGAGGATGATCTGAACATTGTCTCGAATATCCCATTCCTCACCGCAAAATATGATTGCTACATCAATGTGGAACTCTCTTTCGCCGTCTCTCTCTTCAATTACCTTTACAAATATTTCTACAAGGGCCCTGACCAGGCCAACTGGGCGGTCGCCCCAACAGACCCGAACACTCGCAAGCCCATCGACGAAATCAAGGACTATGAGCGTGGTCGCTATATTTCCAGCATGGAGGCGGCTACACGCATCGCCGGTTTCCATATCTCCCCCCTCTCCCCCATCCCTCTCCACACGCCCGTAGACATCGATGTGTACGTCGATGCTCTCCCTGCGCGTATAGTCACCATACTTGAGGCTCACATGCTGCTGGCCCGCCCGTGCCCATACACGCGCTGCTGGTGGAACGGCGAGCTGTCGACGTTGCGCCACGCTTACAATGCAGCGCATCGTGCGATTCCCAAGGACCGGCCGACTGACCCGAGAGGACGACATACGAGCCGCCAAAAACGTCTACCACTCCGCGATTCGACGCGCCAAGCGCGCCCATTGGCGCGAGTATATATCCGAGCTACCTCGCGGCGATATCTGGCAAGCAGCCAAGTATGCTATGAACCCCAACGCCTCCTTCCTCCTCATCCGCTCGCATACCCAACCTCACTGCGCCCGACGGTTCCATCGCGACAACGCCACCTCGCAAGTACAGAGGACCTTGAATTGAAAGTGTTTGCTTCGAAACTCCGAAAGCCCCGAAAATTCTCGTCGTGAACCCTTTACTGCCTAATTTGACATTACGGAGTCAAGCTTCGTTGGTGAATTGTTTGCTAATGTGGTATTCAAATGCTGATTTGCTCAAAGCCCGTGTTGGGGGAGGGGAAGAGCGAAAATAGCAATAACATTTAACATTGTCATGTCCTGGGGGTACGACTTTTGACCACCCACCGAAGTGTCTAGATCCACTAGGGGAAGGGAAGAAAGGAAAAGCAATGCTCTGAAAAAGAACTGAGGACAAGCACCACAGAGAATTTTAAACGAGGCTACTTTGGGGATTGCGTGTAGAGGTAGTGCTTGAGGTGTGAGTTCCCTAAGGATTGCCAGTGGACAAAATTCGATGTAAAATTCTTCGCTCAGACTGGAGCTTGGGAACTTGAATGCAGATGCGTGCAGGTGGGAGCAAAGGTTGGGCAAAGGACAACTTGAATGAGACCTCCAACAATGGGAGCCCGGGCGTTCGCATCAAAGGATGATCATTTTTTGATTGAAGATCCGATAGTAACTGTCCCTTCGGGCCTCTGCAGACCTGCTGCAGAATCAAAAAATGAGAAGTGGTCAAGAAATTCGAAAGAAGTTCGAGAATTGAAGGACAGAAAACCATTGGGATTCGGGATCAAATGGGAATCAAACGGATCATTGATGTCGAAACTGAACTTCATATGCGAGCGAGACACTGCACGCTGCAACGCCACTACTGTCCGCTTTGAAAAACGGATTGACCCAAGGACCCAAGAGAAAAAAGGCACAGAACTCGCAGTCCGCTCGAAAAAGGATCGGAGTACAGTCAACATGCTCATAATGAATAAGGTCGGTGGACCCCTCAGCCTTATGCATTAAGAGGTTTATGCAGCCCGAGATTTGTGACATAGCGTGACATATTGTGACTTTCCAAATAAGGTAACCAGAAAAATTGAATCCACCTACTTATTCAATGTTACTACGGTACAATATTGGGAGCCATGCCTTGTCCAATGTGATTGTTTGGCATACCAGTGCTCGTTTCGCTGAATGGTTGAGCAGTTCTCCACATCAGTTTGGAACTTGAATTGTGCCTGTCCAGTTTCGCGAAGACGTCTAGAATTGGCATAGGTGGTGAGCATCCTTATCAGGTTTCGGCAGTTGGATTCCTTGCTTGTAAGCCTCCAAGGGAGCTACCCTAGGCTTTCGAGTCTTTTCTTCCTTTGTCAAGAGCCAGGAGAAGAAATTTTCTTGTTTGGACTTCTTTCTTAGCGAGTCAGATCACAAACATGGTGTCTACCAAAGTGGCATGACCATGTTGTTGGAGTTGTATGAGTCAATTTGAATCAAGCGCTCAAATATTGCATATTTCTCAATACAGTTCGTCATTCCCCCGAGTTTTCGAAATCTCATACTGCATAAACTCCTCAAAACCCTATGCATTATGCATTATGCATTTTTTGCATAAATCCCTGCCTACCAAGTCGGTGGATTGGCAAAAACTATGCGTTACGAGAATTATGCATTGTTACCTTGCGTGAAAAGTGGGTCCTGTTGTGGTGGATTTTCACTGTCCTCCGGTGGTCCATCGATCACGAACAGATGCATTTTCAGGGATTTCACTTAGCCTGCCCCAATCGATGGTTACAACTCGATCTTGAAAAGTAGGTGATTCAAGATAAGCCAACCACTTCTGGACCACACTCCTCCGAACCCGAAAATCCTGATGAACATCTTCATTTGATGGTGGATCCTGCCCCTTTCTCCGCATTATAATGACATCACATTCCTCTGGTGGCAGCGGAACTTGTTGTGAATAACAGCCGTGTCTCGGGTGAAGTTACAGCAGTGACCAGAATATTTGAACTGGATTTAGTAAAGAGAGACCAAAGCATGGACCGGGGAAATGATCATCTTCTCAATCTGTGTGAGTGGAGGAGCCTTCTGTACATCATTCCGTCCCTTCCACAAATTCCCCAATTTTTGGAATGATCTCGGATGATGCATTGGAATCTAGGGAGGCCTCTCCCCAATTTCCAGCGCTTTTGACCCAGACAAACTTGTATGCTGGGACGAGGAAACCTTTGCTGGGCAAAATCAAAGTTTCGACCTTGTGCACAGGAGCACTTCGGTCAGTTCTGGGCCGTAGATGACAATTACACTTCAGCCGTGTAAAAATCCCAAGGATTCTTCAAACCTGCACAAATCGCTTGGGTATCGCGGACATTATTGTAGGATATCGCAGTTCACACAGCATGAGCGTGCCGGATTTTCAGGATAGGCCTTTCTTCCCAAGAAAGTGTCCCCACTTTCTGTGAATTTCAGCCTTGCAATTCTTTGGACACAAATTCCGGCACACTAGTGCCATTTCACTGCTCATTTTTTTGTGGGTTTTTGGTTTGGGTCACTGTGCCAAAGTGGTCAGGTAAAAAGCCTTTTGGAACCGACCGTTTCTGCGAGCCAAACAAATGCAAACCTACCGGATCGATCAACGGCGTTGCCCATCCCCAGATCTACGGTTTTTGTTTGGCTTCATCCCCGTCCAGCATATCTCCTTTCTTTTTCCTCCGCTCTCGTTCTTCCTCAATGTCAAATGACCCAAAGGCTCCATTCGCAAACATAATGCCGTAGTAAGCTTCCCAATGTCATAGAAACACTTTGCACGGATAGCATTGGTCTCACACCAGTGTGGCTGTGGCCTCGACATTCCCTAGGGTTTTACTACAAGGTGTGCCTCCATTTTAGTTTACACCGAACAACCCAAAATTAAGCCCGCTACAGCGGACCAAAGAAATGCCTGTAGGCAAGTTCGACGGCCGCTTGTTCTCCTGGGTATTCTGGTGGAATAAACACAACCTCTTGAAAGAAAATATGTCCCAACGGCACTCGAGGTGAGGCCATCATAGTTTACGAAGATAAAAACGGGACTTTTGTTCTCAGGTTGGTTGTGTTCAAATGAACTAGCCAGCAGTACTGCCATTTGAAAAGCATCACCTCGAACGAAACAGGTCGGCCCGTACCACAGTCCGGAGCCCTTTGCTCAAGGTGCGCTCCTTGGGAATGGATATCCCCGTCAATGTGCAACTTTGAGGTGGCTCAGATTTTTTGCATTTGGCCTGTGGCATTTGTACCGAGCCCAAAAGGAATCTGGGAATTTGAAAAGTATGACCTCAATCTAAACAATACAATACAGTCATTCCACGGTCCTTTCACGAGGTTTCAGAAAGTCCGATTTCCCGACGTATTACTAAGCCTACCGGTTGAAACAACATATGTAGGGGGACTGTACAGATAGCTAAATTATGGTACCGCAAAAATATTTGGGAGAGAGTGCCGTCTTTGGCCCATTTGCGGCCGTTTCGTCCGGGCCGATTTTCTCGGCATCATCGGTCCTTGCATTTTTGCACAAACAGGGCCGTGATATCCTCTTTCAACGAGAACTTTGATGTTTTCTGGCATTTCCCGCCTGTCTGCATATTCCTACATGTCCAGCTCGTGGTGGAGAATGCTATGTCACTCAAATGTCGCCCGTTGGGCCTGAATTTCGGCTTCGGTAGTTCAAGCTGTTAACACCCCAACACTGGGTTCTTCACCTCTTCTGTTATTGTATGTTCATCCATGGCCTAGTCCTGCCTCTGATATACCACTTCGACAATGGTAGAGTGCATGAACCATGTTTTTTTTTTTTTTTGTAGAAGAATCAACACCATATGGATGTGGCCCCTTTATCTGCGTGTTCCAAGCCGCCTCACTCCTCATTTCCCTCAATTTTTTTGTACTGGACACTTGAAATGTGGTAGATGCTCCTCAAGATTTTTCTTTGCAAAACCCGATCCCATTACAGCTAATGTCGGAACCTAGGGTGCGAACGAAAATTTTCCATTTTGGGAACTTTTTCGCGTGGTTGTATAAATTGCACCTTGCTGGTGAAAATTGTGAAATTAGGCCGGCTTTCATGCACTGTGACTCACTCTCTTCAGAAATGAGCAAAGCGGAATTCTGGTATGTCTGGTCAAACAATTGAGGCCATCGTCCACTGAGAATCTGGGGCGGCACCGAAGTTCGATAGGCACTCCGGAGTCTGGGCTTCAGAGATTGGTCCCGAGTTTATGGCTACTGGATTTCGGTGGATGGAACCTCCGAAACCCGGAGCAGACACGGGATATAACTTTCTGAGAACATATATAAAGGCTTGGCTTTTCAGGACAATGCAGCGTCCTTGGCCTCTCCTCATTCTGTGCATGCCCATTTGGCCTCTGCCATCCCATTCTGTGCAAGCCCATTTGGCCTCTGCCGCTCCATTCTGTGCACGCCCATTTGGCCTCTGCCACCCCATTC
>JARJLF010002699.1:0-31058 GCA_029378395.1 Mycena leptocephala | reverse complement strand
AGAGGTAGCCAGGTAATAGGATGCCGGTCGAATCGGCTTACTATTTTGCTGCGAGTCTCGGTTCCGATAAATGAGCTCAAATATAAAACCATGGGCTCATTACAGTCCTACCACAACAACAAACAACAACAAACAACAACAACCACCACCGACCCGCCCCAGCCCCGCCCCAGCCCCGCCGCTTGCTCCCCGTTCTAAGCTACTACTGTAGTTAGATTCCCCGTACCCTAAAACCCTACCCCACGCTGCTCCCGCTCCCACACCGCTCTCTGAAAAAATTTCGCACCCTTTTTGACAACCCGCCTATTTTCATCTTGATCCCCGCTTAATATCTTGCCCATCTTATCTTGCCCTCGCTACTACTATCTTGCTCCCCCGGCTACTATACCTTGCCCGATGTCCGTTCCCCCCTTCCGTGGCAGAGCCGCACGTGTCCCCCAACCGGAAGTCTCCGCCTTCGACCCCGCTCGACTCAGGAAACCTTGTCCCGCTGGCGACTACCTCCTCGTCCGCGGCCTGTACGTCCCCGACGACCCAAAAGAAGGCCCGCTGAAAAAACTGAATGCCCGCATCGCCGCGATCCGCGAAACGGCAACCGGCGACCTAAAAAACACCCTCCTCCTTACGGCCTCCCTCTCACGCTCGACAAAAACTCCACCACATGCACAGTACGCCTCGACCCCGTCCATGGTTACGACAACGGCGAGCCCCGCGTTGACCTGCTCCAACTGTGGGCCAACGCCCTCGCAGACGACAATGCCTTCTGGGAGGTCGCTTGGGCACCCCAACCCGACGGGCGATAAAAGAATGTGGGCGCGTGTTGCCGACGTGTTCGAGAAGGAAGGAGAGAGGCTTGCTAGAGATCACGCCGCCGAGACTAAGGTGATATCTGCACTCCGTGACGGTATTGACTTCGCGGGCTTCACCACCATAGACGCGTTCCGCTTGGTGTGAGCAAGCACGTCATGATAGTCCTCGCAAAACCCGTAGAAGCCGACGCCCTCATCAGCAAAGGCTGCGTCGTCATCGACAACAAAACCTACTGTGTTTGGACCGGCGGACGACAGATCGAGGTGCTCGCGCCCTTCGAGATTGTTGTCAGCGGCTTCCGTGCCAACGAAGACACCTTCGCTCTCGAAGCCTGCCGCAGCTGGCTTGGAAGCTTCAAACGCAACGGCCAATCACTACTCGTCGAGACTCGCACCGACCCCAGCAACCCGACTGCGCTATCTACACGATGCTGGACTGGGCTGCAACAGCCGACGTCCTCTCCAGCACCGAAGATTTCGAGGCCGGACTCGCCGCTGAATTCAATCTAACCCCCCCGATCCTCCTCTACCGCTACAATGCCGGATCCACCAGACAATCCGTCCACGCCACTGTTGCCGCCGGAGCCGAGCTCGTCAAGGACGCCATCTCCGCCGTCAACCGTAGGATCGACGCCAACGAACGTGATGCCCGTGCTCGCGACGCCGATATGAAGTCCCGTTTGGTCAAAATCGATACCACCCTCACGACCGTCGTCACCGCCGCGAGAAACTCGGTCAGCAGCAACTCGACACCTCCCGCGCCATGTACATTATGTCCCAGGAGAATGCCCTGTCGCTGCAGCTCGCGCAGATCGACAGTGACGCCGCCAATGCCCGACGAGAACTCCGCCACCCTGTAGACGAGGAGGAGAGACAGGCCGCCATGGACACCTTGGCGACACTCAAAGTCACCCGCGCCGACATCAGCGCCCGGCTCGCCACTCTCCGCGGCAACCCTGCGCCCTGCTCACCGCGCCAGGCCCGCTCATCGCCGCCCCCACGTCCCTCACGGTTCCTGTGACCCCCTCATCGAATAAAAGACCCCGTACCTCCACCGACGGTCCCGACCCCGATTCCTCCGACGTCAACGGCCCAATGTCGCCGTCTGCATGACGGACACTGACCTCGATGTCCGCATGGAATCGGTACGCCCCCCACTTCTCTCTCCCCTAACCGTCTGATGGCGGCTCGTCTTGGTGCTCAAGGCCCATAAGGATGAACCCGCCGTGCTTTACGCACCGCTACACCAAAGGCCCTGACGGGACCCGGGGTTTTAGTGAACGACGGAAACTGAGAGGTGTTTTGAGTACCGAGACGAGTCGCCGAGTTCCTTTTCTTGCAGATATCCACGCCCCGTTGTAACAAATGTCCGCTCAAACGCGCTGATTTTTCTTGCTGTAATTTTGTTCCTATCGTGTCTGCAAGTCGCCGCCGCCGCCGCCTCCCCCTTTACTGTATATGGACTCAACACAAACGGCTTCGTTCACAGCACGAAAGTACACCACGTAAATGTCGCACTCAAAGCCCAAAACCCCCATGCCTTTGTCCTCAGTGAAAGCAAAACCAACAGCCGTACAAGCCAAACCCTCCCAGACGACTACAACATATTTGAAGAACCTGGTGTTCGCGCAGACAACCACCACCTATACAAATGGGGCGTCATCGTGGGCATCCGCAAAAGTCTCCAAGTTGCCCAACGCGTCGCCGTAACCGATGCTGCTCTCCGCGGACGCGTGGTCGCTGTCGACATCGTACTTCCCACCAATGACGGCCGTGGCTTCTTACACAGATTCATCGGCGCCTACGCTCCATGGGATCCCGGTTCCCCGACGGCCGACTCTTCTGGTCAGCCCTCACCACATTCGTCAAGAACACAAACTCCTCCTGGACCATAGCAGGTGACCTCAACGTCACTGTTGCCGCTATCGAGCGACCGTCCGATAACGCACGCGACCGCGCTCCGTACCTAGCCTTCCTCAATGCGGTCGACGGACTCGACGTTTGGCGGAATCACCCAGAACGCAACCGCGACAATGACTGGACTTCTGGCGCCAACGCAACCTCCACCTCAGGCAATATTATAGACCGCGTGGTCACGTCGGCACGCCAAACCCTCGACGCCGACATCTCCACCCTCGACCGACACCAATCCTTCGCCCACCCACCCACCGCGCTATCTTCGCCCGCATTGTTTACTCGCCGCCTTATGACTCCGCATCCACTGTCTTCCCTACTCACCACACCACTCTCAACAAGGCTCGCATCAAGTATCCGAATCGCACCGAAAAACACCGCCACGACGACTTCCGCAACGAGATAGACCGCCGACTCCAAGCCTCTGACCTCCACGACATTGAAATAAACGATGACGCCTCCTTCACCGACGTCTACCAGCGCTTCACCGCCATAATGATCCCCGCTGCTGAGAAAGCATATGGTCGCGTGGCACGCTTCACCCGCCGCACCAACGACCGCATCTCAACCCCCAAGATTGAGAAACTTGTTGCCCGCCTACGCTTCACCGGCGGCGCCATCCGTGCTATCCGCAACCCCAACGACGCTGCCATGTCCTTCGGCGCCCTGACCGCCTTCAACTGCATCCTCAACGACTACTACGCAACCACAAACCCCGACCTTACTCTCCTCCAATTCGCCATTCTCGCGAAACGTCAGCTACACCGCGACCTCTACGCCGCTCGCACCGCCGAGATCCGTGCGCGCAAGGAACGCTTAGACCGTGCGCGCATTACAAGCGCACTCCGCGGTGGCTCTACCAAGCGGCTCGTCAACCCTGGCGAGTACATCGAGCTTCCCATCACCATTAAACACATACACTCTGATCGTTTGGTTAGCGATCCTCCTCGAGTCAAGGAAATCACCCGTGAATACTGGTCCGACCTCTACCGCCACGAACCGCCCCCCGACATCCCTAAACCCTGGCTCACAACCCCCTCAGTACTTGAAATCAAACAACGCGTAGCCAATGACCCGTTCCTCTGGCCCCGTATGGCAACACTCGCTGATTTCCGTGCTCTCCTCCGCAAAGGAACACCCCGCCCCGCCCCGGACGCGACGAATGGGAGAAATGGATTGTCAAGAACCTACCAGACCAGCCCCTCGCCATTGTCCTCAAGCTTCACAACTATATAGTTGCTAACGCGTCGTTCCCCGGCAACCTCAAAGACATGTGGCTTACGATGTTCCACAAGCGCGGCCTCCGAATGGACCTCTCTAACTGGCGCGGCTTACTCATATCCAATTTCCTTGCTAATTCCCCCATGTCCTGGCTAAACTTTAACCTAGTGCCGTACATTGCTCGCATACGCATCCTCCCAGATACCCAAGTTGCAACGCAACAAGGCGTTCAGACGAGGGACCTAATGTCCTATCTCGCGGGGATTAAATGCTGGGCTAAACGGCACAAGGTGACAGTATACGCGCTCAAGCGCGATCAAATGAAGGGCTTTGACTACCTATCCCCCCAGGGCATGTATGACGCCGTTGACGCCTACGGCCTACCAAACACCATCATCGACCTCGACCGCGCCGCTCAAACCGACACGAAATGCTTCATTCGCACGGCCCACGGCACCACCAACCCTATCACCATCTCCGGCCTCACAAAGCAAGGCGGTTCCTTATCCCCCATCAAATCGACTCTGACGACAAGCCTTGGTCACCACTACCTCACCGACATCACCGCCAACGACCCCGACGCCCTCGTCATTTCCTCTGGACGCGCTCTCGACCCCCACGGACCCAATGACCCCCTGACCGTTAAAATCGCAATGGTGGAGGCAACCGATGACTCCTACATATTTGCCCGCACCGTCCCCGCTCTCCGCCGATATGTCCTCGCCATGGAACGATTCCAGTACGCCTACGGATGGTTAACGCAATGGACCAAATCACTCGCGTACGTGCTCGAACCAGCTACCGCCCCGCCCGACTCCCTCGACTTCGACACCGTCACGACCACGCCCGGTATCGACCCTCTCACCATCGCCACACGATCCGTAACCCTCCGCACAAACGAACTCGACTTCCTTCGCGCCAAGGTAGACGACCCCGCTGCACGCCACGAGGAGCTCAAAAGCTTCATCGACGACTTCAGCTTCCCCAAGTTCTCCCGTCGCCCGCCCATCACACTCATACGGAAAATTGTCATGCAGAACATTATATCCAAAGCCCGCGCTCTCCTCTCCCTACAACCTATCAAACGCGCCGATGCTGAAGACCTCGACACTAAGATCAAAATGAAGATACACATGGACATCGGCATGCCTTTTGCACCGAACTCCTCTGTACTAACACTCCCCCTTCAGTACCACGGTCTAGACTTCCCCTCCATCGCCCGCATCAACGATTCCATCGCCGTCGACGGCCTCCACCGCGATCTTAACCATCCCATCCCCTCGTACCGCTCCCTCGCCCGCATCTCACTCGCAAACTGGACCTGCGACATCAACAATTGTATCGGCCCTCTCGACGGACCCGGCCTCACACGCGACTTCTCCAGGTTTGCCGGCAAGATACCCTACGGCTGGATTATCGCCCAAAGAACTATGGCGCTCTCCTCCCCACCCCTCTCACTCAAACGGACCGAAATCCCCGAAATCCTCCCAGGCGACATTTCCATCTCTCACGCCCTCAACATCTTCCACCACCACACCATCGACACACCCGTCCCCGATGGCAAAGCCCTCCGCTCTCTTCGACTAAAAGGCATATCCAAACTCGCGGATATTGGCTCGTGGAACATCCGCCCGGACGGGAAATGGAGTTTCTCAACAAAACAACGACCCCCAAGCACATCGTGGTCTACCGCCGCCAAATCCAATTGGGATAAGGTGTGTGGTACTTGCCCGCCTCGAGATTGATTGGTTTTCCCTCGGAACTCCCGATCTCCTCCACCCGCGCGCCCAACGTCAAGAAGATGCCGAACGCACGATCCGACAGTTTGCCACTCTCACCAAGCTCGCACCATCTTCGCTAGTGTCCACCCACCCATCCATCTGGGGCTCCGACGGCTCCATGACTCCCGCCGCAGCCGGCATCATCGACCCCAAGTCCGTCACCGCCGCCCTTACAGGCCCGTTAACAGTTGTCCTCAAGATCGAAGGCCGCAACATCTCAATCCTACAAGGCGAGCTCATCGGCCTCATCCTGGGACTGACACTATCACCCATAGATGACCCAGACGCCGTCCTCTACACCGATCATCTCAACTCCGTCCGCCTCATCGAAGACAGCCGGACGATTGTCGACCAGCGCCACCGCCTTCGCACCATGAACGCGCGCTCGTACTACCGCTGGATCCTCGCGCTGGTTTCAAGAAACCCGTTGAAAATCATATACACGCGGAGCCATACAGACGAGACCTCCCTCTCCTCCCGTATCAATTCCGAGGCTGACCATTATGCATCTCACGCGCAGCGCACCATACACACCGTCTTTACTGCACCAATCCCCACCTTCTTCATGGACGACTACACCTTCTTTACCGACACGGACGGCTGGATCGAGTCTAACATACGGAATTTTATCGACAAATTGTCCACTCGTTCCATATCCCAACACCTTGGTGCCGGCCACCAACAGCGCATGGCCCTCCACCTATATGACCTAACACCCCACCCGAATGGTCATACACCCACGCATATTCTGCGTATTCCGCGGTCGTTCAGCTCTACGCACGCTCCGGACAGCTCCCATCGGCCGACCTGCTCCACTCGCGGGGGAAAATCGAATCGCCACTCTGCCGTATGGGCTGCATCGCCATCGAAGACGCACACCACATCTTCGTCGAATGCCCACGCTACTCGGATTGGAGATCCAAAGCTACCGACGAACTCCACCGACGTACCACGGCTAAGCTCGTTGAAAAGGGGACCGGGGAGGCTGACGCTGTCAACCTCCTCACCGCAGTTAAGTCCCTCTTTACCGACGATCCACGTATTTGGCCGCTCCAGTACTCCGTCTATTTTCTAGGGCACATCCGAGGATCGACGCCCTCCTGCCCAAACCGAACGATGCCTCAAACATCGCCCACTCCCGACTCATACATCACCTTGCCGCCGATTGGCACACGGCTTGCATCAGATTGGCTGGCCGAATCTGGGGCGACTGGCAAAAAGAAATATCCAAGAAAACGAATACACGAGGTCGAAGAAGAGGAGAACACCTTTGAACGTTGTAGGAAAAGACGCAGACAGTGGTAGAAGAACGGTTGGATGGGGGGGCGGCGTCAAAGGAAAAGAGGTGGAAGACGGATACTTACATGCGTTCAACGATTCCCTCATGGCCCGCCGTGGTCGGCTTTAGTCGTACCTCAGTGATGTATGTCACATAGGCGCGGTACACAATCGTAACAATCGTAACATCGCTTTCCCTCCTATCATCGACCGTCTCCTGCAAATACTACTGCAAAATCTGCTGCAAAGTACAGCCCCATGTGCGATACTCCTCGCCGCTGGGGGTGTCGTTAGCGCGGATACAACGCCCATAATTGACTTGGGCTATGCGCGGTACCAGGGAACAGTTAACCCGTCCACCAACGTAACTACGTTCTTGGAATTCGCTACGCTGCCGCACCAAGAGGTCCGTAGCCGCCCCGAAATCTGACCGACGCCCAGGGGAGCTGCGTTTCAGAGCACCCGAGCCACCGCACCACGTCGATGGTGTGCAACAAGCCACTTCCCAGCGAATCAGTGCTTTCAGGCCTCGGGCGGCACATCCCCGACGAATCCGCTGAGAACCCGTGCCGATGTGATCGCGACTTCTGAAGACTGCCTGTTTCTCAGGTGAGTGTATTCGTTTACCGCTCAACCGCATCCTAATAACGTCCGTTGAGCGTATACTACCCGAGCGACGGAACAGGGGTCCCAGCGGGTCTCCTCCCGACTATTTTTTACATTCACGGCGGAGAGTGTGTCCTGCATTATATTGCCGATAAACATCAATTGAGTTGCTCGCCTAGCTATATTGCCGGCGCCTCAAACGAATTCCGAGGGAGCGATCTCATCAATCAAAGCAACCGAGGCGTCGTGGTTGTTATTATCCAATACCGACTTGGTCTTTTCGGCGAGGAAATCACGCGGTTCTCGCACCATTGCTGAAGTGAATATTCCAGGGTTCCTTGCGCGCGCGGCGGTGAATCAGAACGGAGCACTGAATGTCGGGTTACATAAGTATTTCCCCCATACAGTATGCCGTTGCTGACTTGTAATTAACGCCAGGCGACCAAGAATTTGCCCTCGATTGGTGAATAAGCATGTGAGTTATTTTTGCGAAGTGGTTGAATCCTTGACGACGCTTGAAAGATCTCCAAATTCGGTGGAGACCCCACAAAAGTCACGATAATGGGCGAATCGGCAGGTGGCTCGACCGTTGATTGTGCTATGACAGATGAATATATCATTGCAGGCGCCGGCTCTGTATTGCAGCACGTCATCGCGAACAACGGGAGAACCGAGCCTCAGTTGTTTAGAGGGGCAATTGCGGCGTCGATATATTTGTCGTCTCAATACCACTACAATGACCGTATTCCGGAGGTGTGCTATCATCGTTAGCGCCAGTAAACCTATCCTGATCCTAGACCTAGTTGTATTTCAGCGAAGTTGTGGCACAGACAAAGTAAGCTTATATTCTACTGGGAGTATCCCGCACTCGTGGCTTTCAACAGCTGCACCGGAGCGATAGATGCGATGGCCTGCTTACGCTCAGCAAACGTAACCGCGCTGGAGAATGCCAACCTGAAAATCAATGGCGATGGGTTCTTCTGGAGCGTGGCGTTGGTCCCGGTAGTGGACGGTGAACTCATCACCCAACGCGCTTCGCTGGCCTTGCTCATGGGAAGGTCAACGGCGTACGTTCATCCACCTCGTCGACACGGCTGAGGCACTAATTATCGGATTCAGGAGGCTCTGCTTTCCTTCACGAATACGTTTGAGAGGACTATTTTTGTGGACCAGACCACCGCGGCCACCGCCAATGCGACGGGTTTGCTCTGGATATCTACCCAATTTCAATGCCACGCAGGCTAATGAAGCCGGTGCCTTGTATGCTCCTTTGCGGACACAGTTGTTCCAGTCCAACGCCATATATGGAGATTGTTCGTTGCGGTTTCCATTTCTCCGAGGAAGTGCACTTACATTCGTGTAGCGGTACTCCTTTGCCCGACATACACCCTCCTCCGCGCTTTTTCTGGCCGCGCGGTCAAGGTTCGTTCAATAACCAACGACCGCTACGCGTGTCTCGCCTTCTTATCATCCTAGGGAGAAATGCTCGTGCCACGGGCTCCATGGTTGGGACCTGCCCCATTACTTCCCCTCCCTCAAAATCGACATGCCCGAGCTCGCCTTCCCCATCTTCAACAACACAGCGTTCATCAATGCGCTCGCGCAGTCCTTCACATCGTTCGCAATCTCGCTGGATCCCAACGTGAAGATTGACCTCACGACCATCACGCCGACGTGGCGGAAGTGGAGTGCTGGGCAAACGGAGATGCTTTTCAACAAGACGGACACGGATGCGTCGGATGTGAGGCCTATACGGACGTCAGATAAGCTGTTGGAACGCTGCGAGTGCGTTTTTCGTTTGCCTTTTGTGTACAGTATCGTTGACACCCTGTTCGTAGATTTTGGAACAGCTTCGGCGGGCTTACGGGCCGGTAAACTCTATATAAAATTCATCCTAATAGTTTCTTCCCGGCGTCAGAGTCACCAACCTCCCCTTGGACAGTCCCTGCTCCGTTTACAGGCCAGATACAAGCACATTTTAAAACTTGCGTTTCCCGAAAAGGTAGTGCGCAAGGGGTTATCTTGAGTAAATTTCGATTGAGGTGAACCATTGGCTCCCCACACTCTTTAGATGACATTTGAGAGCCATTTCTACGAGTATGAGACCTCATGGCGCCCAAAAAGATGTTCATACAACGGGAGTATGTCCTCGGCTAGGGTTGAACCACCGTCTCCCCAAATCCCCTCTACCATATGAGTATCTGTGAGCGAGTTTCGTTACTCCATAAGGACTTCTGTTCCCAGCTGAACCACTGAACAAGTGTTTTCAAGTTTGGTATGAATTACTGCGACGTGAAAGAGTAGATAATGTATGTCAGGCTGGCCAAATATATGTTGGTAGCATGAAACAAAAAACTAGTCACTCGCAAACAGCCACTTCAACAAATTCAACCTCAAGCTCGTGAAAACCCTTCCCCTACAAATCTGAAAGTGCCATGGTTGGCAACAGTGAATTTTTACGCCACCAGGCCCCCTGTTTGGTTTAGGGCTGGCTGGGTAGGTGGCTGAAAAGAAATTTTGACTTTGCGGCACAACCTTTTTTTTTCTCGGTGGAGCGTTTTAAGTGGTTCAGGCACAGTCGTCTTCGCATCACCCGCGAGCATCAAACATGGCGGTATAACTCTTGATGCATGGGAATGGAAAGGGCTTCTCACGATCTCCTCCTTCCTCGTTTGGAAGCCCCCACGCATCCGCCAATTGCGACGCCTTCAAGCTCAAAGTCCTCCTTCCACCTCGCTCCTTGCTCTGGCCAGCATGTCCAGGAATAAACCCACCTGGGACGACCGTGCTCGCCGAGAAATCATTACCATCTGGGATCGGTGGCAGCCAGCATGCGATTCCTGCGGCCGCCTCGAATGTTCACTGAAAGAGCGACTCATGTCCTGTTCGTGCTGTGGTGTGGCGAAGTATTGCTCTGCGAGATCATATTTTGGCGACTCCTTCCCGATGGGTCGATGCACTCACGCATACCCAGGATAAGTGCCAAAAACACGACTGGAGCGCAGGAAGTCGCCACAAGGAGCGCTTCCATCTCTACGAGATCAACAGAAAGCTATCGGATGTGTATTTCAGTAGAAAGCGGTCGGATTCCGAGATAGGGTGTATTGGGCCCAGGTTCGCTCATATTTCGTTCCCATTTTTCGTTCCTGATTTTTATCCACCAGAATCGATAAATCTACTTCACTCACCCTCCGTGAAATGGCGTCTCAGTGGTAGGTCGTACTGCGTGCATCGCGCGCCACCTTGAAATCATCCGTCATGCAGGCGGTATATGCATTATAGCAGCATCGAATTGATCCAGTACGCGGCTTACACACACAATGAAGAGCTGAAAACAACTATGCACCTGGGGATTTTTCTCAAGCTGCCCGATAATGGTCCCCCATATGGCCGCCGTTTCTTCGTGATAGACATAGTGGCGCTTATGCCGTGGGTAGACGGCGAGGTGTGGTCTACTGTCACGGTGGGGTTTTGCGTGCTTCCGACGGCGAAATGGATCCCCGATGCGGGAGTTGCAGTACTCTTCTGGAACGACCCTTCCACCCGGCTTCGACCTCCATCGCCTCATTACGCACATAAACCGCGGCATCACGCACTTCCACGGCTCGTTCTGGCCCCTCCCGCGTAGACTACGGCAACAAGCCCGCCTTGTTAGAATGGCGTAGATCAGACTGGTTACGAGTCTACCTCCCGCGCAGACCCTCCGACGCTGCCTTCACGGCGGCAGAGCCATCATCGGAGTGGTTGTAAAACATGCGCCGACATACCGCTGGATTTCTCGACTTCGCACCAGACGTCTTTGGCGTCGAGAAACGCGACGCCACGCGCGTCCCGCTGTACAAATTCGACTAGTGCACCAACCAGATCGCATTCGACTCGCGCCTTCCCGAACTGGGCCAGATCGATACAACAGAGTTCAAGAAGCTGTTGGATGATAGAGTCGGAAGGTGTACATGGTTCCAGATTACGAACACTTATCCATCTGGCTTAATTTCTCTTGGCTTTGACTTCTCCGTCGGTGCAGACGAGCGGCATATTATTAATGATCAAATTTATTTCTCCGCTTGGGAGAGTCTGCATCTCCTGGGGTAAATTTCCCGCTCCAATTGACTTGACCCTCTCTGCAGGCGAGTTCTCAGCACGCTGGTACCTTTTACTGTCGGGTCATTTGTATGCCAGTGTGGTCCCGTTCTGACATCTACATTCCCATCTCACCTCGTCGCCAAATGTGCTCCGCTTCTCCTTGAGCCTTGACTATATGGGTCCCTATAACGACACCTGCATTCACCTTGTCCAAGTCTGAGTTCGGGAGACTTGCTTGGTTTGAATTTCTTGAGTGACTTTGAGACTTCGAAGCAATATCGATCGGCGGCGTTGACTCTGTTTACCACCGATGCCGGTGGAAATTTCCTTTCATTTCCTTCCCTCCACATTCCACTCTTTTCTGCCTTGCTTTTCGGTTCAGGGCAAGGGCGAACATTAACTGATACCTGTGAGAGCGGAAAAAAGTGAGTGCAGGTTCTTCAAGTTCTATGTCCCCGGTGGGTTCGAACCACCGGCTTATGACGGTACCTAATACAGCAATGGCGGGGTAATTTGTGCTGGGAGGGCTTCTCGGAACTGGGCCAGGCCCGATCGAGAATGCATGCCGCTTCTCAGAGCTGTAGTGCCGGCGAATCCAATGTATACTATGCTCGCACGACAAAGGAAGGGCCGGAGAAAAACAACCCAGTCACTGCATTCAGGCAGCCCGTAGACCGAGTCTGTGTCCCTGGGTGGCCCTGTGCCAACGTGCCGAGACCGTGCCGCCATCACATCGGCACAGGTCTGCCTCCCTTAGTCGACCTGGTCCTCCGCTGCGTGGGCAGACCCTTCCTCCCTGTGCCTACCTGCCACGAAAAAAAAAATGCCAGACACGAGCAGCTCCCGCCACTGTCGACTTTTCTACATTCAGGAGCCGCCTGTATGCACACTGTATTATTTTAGGCACACAGAACATCAGAATTCTTGAGTACCGAGGCTTCACGGCGATCCCGCACTAGTGGATTCACAACGCTGGTGGGTGTGGTGAAATTACTTTTTTTCATACTGTATAGTACAATTATGGGGGGCATTTCCAGCAGGTAGGGTCAACAATTGAGGGCGATGCTCGGCCTAGGGTGTTCGGCACTCGCTCGGCTGACGGCATTATTACCGGATGTTGTCAAATTGCCGAAAGAAACTCTCACCACTTATGCACAACTTATGTACACTTTTTTGTGAGTTTCTTGAGCAGCATGTGACCACTGGAGACGAAGAACTGACATTGGCAGAGGCAGGCACAGTCTGCCTACGCCCAGGTCTGCCTCCGAGGGTAGGCAGAGGCTCTGCCCACGGGCCCCCTGAACACAGTGAGTATCCGTCACCTGTGCGAGTTGAGCCACCGTCTCTCCCTGAAACCATGGGAAAACCCAAATTCAATAGCTGGGTAGGACTCCCGTAGGAGCTTCAATACTCCACGAGGACATACCCAAGCTGAACTAGTTTGTATGCCATTGTCGTACCCCTCGATACGCTCAAGCTTTGAGACCAAATTTCGGCCAATTCAGGAACTCTTTTCTTGCAAAGAATTTCACTCACCCAGGTGGTCTCAGTTTCGATTTCTAACAAGTTCAAGTAGGTCACTCACACGGCATATGGGCTCCTAATTAGCTTCAAAACATAACTTGCACGGGGTGTCTTCGTATGTGCTGCATTCATTTGCTCTTTTCCATACATTTAACACCTGTCTGCATATATATGCCATTCGCACCTGTTGGGGCCCATGGATTTCATTCCGTTCAGTGTCGCCCATGCCCATTGATATGTTTACCAGTTCCTCTTCCCAACAGTGTCTTATTATCGGTCTTTCGTTCATGCGTGAAATCAATTGCACCTTACCATGCCTCGCTTGGACGAGACAAGACACGCTTCAACCTACAAAGACGCAATTCCTGAGGGTGTGACTGCTTAGGATATTAACCACTCTTTGCTCTGACTCCGTCTCTTGAACTGACGGCTGCGAAGTCCCACAATCGAAACTCTTGCGCAAAGAATCACTTTCGGGGTCTCAATGTAACCCCGAAATTATTGACTAGCGTTACTAAATCACTTACGGATGGGCGGGAGATTCCGCCCATGTCAATACCCTTGGCCGTCGGCGACTCGGCTAATTTTCTTTATAGCTCATTGTGGATTTATCGGTAATCATGACGTACGTAGGTACGGAGGAGAATCTTTTTTTTTTTTTTTGTATCCGCATTTCCGCAAAGAAGTACACGATCTACTAAGACGCGGTGCCCGAGGGCAATAAAAAGTAAAGTGGTTTGAACGAGAAGTTCAACCGGGTTTTGTAGAGTGGAATTTGGAGGTGAGTGGGAACGGAGGAGAACCTAGGAGAACATTGAACACGTAGGTGCAACCTCCGCTGCTTCAGGCCGGCGCTCAACATATGATGCTCTAGGACGGCAGAGAAAGCCAAGAAATAGCTGATAATACTATCCCTGACAAAGACGACAATAAACCCTCAGTTTTGGCTAAGACAGATTGTCGATGTCCGGAATTGGATACTCAGTATGGATACTCATACCTCGGAACAGGTAGATTTGAATTTTGAGCAGGGACGCAGGATGATCGGGGAACGACAAACACGTAAGTAACCATTCGGCCGCCTTGGCGACCTTCAGGGCCAGCTTGCCGCGCTAATTATCTCCATTGAAAATGGAAGTCGGTTTCATCTATTCCTGTGCATCTCGAGCTATCGTTGTCCTTCAAAGCACAAAAAGAGTATATAACTACAAATGAGGACTCTGACTCCCATCTGAGAAGTTCCCCCGAGTTTGTTGTGTATTCTGAATATACAGTGGTGGCCAAGTCCGAAGGCGATTCCCCGCCGCCTGGAACTCCAACCATGTGGCATAGCTGTTGAATGTCAATATATGATCCAGGATCCATTCAAAAACTTCAACAAATTGCTCGGTTCTGCTTCGTACTTGGTTGAACTTCCCCGTGAAACCTGACCCTGTGCCTTGCTCTGGGTGGTTGACCCTGGTAGACCGTTATTAGCTGGCGCTTACGTGCATGTCACCTGGTGTGGTCTCTTCGACGCCCCTTTTTTCTAACGAGATCTGCGAGTTTCTGGGAGGTTTCAGCACATAGGAACTGGGTCCCACAAATGATCGGTAACGTTAGCCCGACAGATACTAAAGAGTACTAAAGCCGGTATTACCCGAGATCAAGGGCACTCTGTACGTTTGGGGATAAGTACATACATAATACCCAAAAGCTCTCGTGTCGACCCCTCCCGTACTCCACCATGTCGCCCCGACTCCCCAAATCTGTACGCAACATAGCTCTCCCCGGGTTCAGACGAGTGTTGACGAAACGCTTACAGCTCGCAGGTCATCCTGGGACTAGTAATCCCCGGCGTCATTTTGACGGCCGTGTGCTCATCCTATACGGATACGCGGCATGGAATCCTGTATCGCGACCCTACTTGACCGCGTCAGTTTGCGACTCCTCATATACGCGCTACTGGCAAAGTACGTCCTGTGGACCATTCCTGTGTCGCTATACACGCGACTGACCGTCCCAGTCTCGTCTTTGGGATCGTAATGGCGGCCGGCACGCTGAAGGCGTCCCCAGGCTGGACCTGCGATCTTCTCGCGTTTGTCACCGATGTACGTGGACTCGGCCCCTGGATATCTGCATGCTAAGCTCCTTGTGCACTGACAGTTGAGCCTGATGTTCTCGCGGCATTTTTTCTGCATGGCGTCAATTCCCGTAGGAGCTCTGCTTTATAGACGCGCCGCTTCCACGTTGACTTCGCATCAGATTAGTGCTGGCATACGAGGTCAAAGGCCAAAAGATGGAGAAATATTACATCGTCGGGACCGCGCTCGTCTCTCTCATATGTAACGTGGTGCCATATGCGGCGGGGAAACTTGGGCATGTCACCTCTGAACTCACCCGGGGCCATCCAAACTAATTTCTAAATTTGATCTTATGTTGGAACAGCTGGGCCGTCAACGAGACATGCTGGTACAGGGCACTGACCCGCAGACTCTTTGCGCTGGCTAATCGGAACACAGACCCTATGGATCCTCCTCACTTCGGTGGGGGAGTTTGCGTGTTCCTCATGATTGTCGGTTTCCTCATTATCTATGAGGTTGCGCTCTTGTGCCTCCATGTGGGGCAGTCCAAACGCTGACTGTGGTGCACCGGAAGCTCAATACTCGACCGCCTCCGCAAGGATATGCAACTCGGGGGACCTACACGTCGGAGGCCTCACGCCGCGCGGGCTCGACCTCATGAGGTCCGGAATATTATCTTCCGCATCGGTAGACCCTCCCCCTCCCCCAAAGTGGGATGTGATACTGAGACCATTGCGTTATGCGTCTATAGGCCTGTACCCGCTCTTCTCTTGCCTGCTCAACTTCGGTGGAGCCGTCCTCGACTTGCACGCAATACGGCACGCGGAGCCAACGCAACTTGTGCGTCGCCCTCGTGTCACGCAAATTATTAAATTCACCATTGACCTGGGTAGAACTGGCGGCTGACTCTCGCCGGTATGTTCATGGATTTCACCACTGTGATCTGTTGTATCAACGGCTAACCAATCCCATATGGTCATATTTAGACCTCGCTATCTATGCCGGGCGGCCACTCATCATGGACTGATCGCCGCCACGGATCCTGTGCGTTGCGTTCCACAGTCAATTTTTGTTGTTTTGGAATTATGCTCATCCTGTTCCTGCCGCCCCATCCAGTCGTTCATCCGCGCCTTACAGGCGCTACGGCACAATGAATCTGACGCCGAGCTGGAGGCGAACCAAGCATGGAGGACCATGCAGTGGGGACGGGCCTCGGGCTGTTTGTCGACCGTCATAATTGAGATGCCGTCAAACGAGGTTGAATGTGAGTCCGTGGAGGTTCAGAAAAAGCGGGGGGCACGAGCATTCAAATGGCCGAGACTTCCGCCATGCCCGGGATGGAGCGGGTTGCGGGACGCGGACATACGGACGAACGCGGCGCCGAATCAGCGGACGTTGGTCAGTGACATCGTGTGCATATTTAACTGTGAAATTAAACGAGGAATGGACGACGAGACTTTATTATAGTATTGTATCTGGTAATAAGTGATGTTATTCTGTAAATACGAATCGCCTTTTGTGCGACCAACTAACTCAGACACTCAGTTGTTTTGGGGCGCCCAAAACATTTCTGAAATTTCGAGTATTAGTCAGGGTATAACTGCGCTTGAAACCAATAATTTCAGGAGCAGTTTATTTGGTGCCGAGACAATAGGGTTCGAAACTTTTCTGGGCGGATAAAACTGCTCCTGAAACTAATAGTTAGAATTTTGGGAACGTTTTGGGGGCCTCAAACCACTACTTTCGGAGTGAGATATGAGCTTACTGAACTGGGAATCGGGAAATCTAACATTTTCATTTTTCCTGCTTGCAACAGGTTGAACCTGGCGCTCCTCGTCAACCTCCGGTCGACTCGTCGCCGCCTAATGGCCCATGACAATTATTCCAGAACACGCCAGCATTATTCAATGAATCGGTACATTACAGTATTGCGCCTTCTCTCTCTTCGAACATGCGAGGCAACTGGGAAATGATTCTTCTCAGGTGATGCCTGCAGGCCGGAAGAGAGTTTTTACTGCATCTGTCGGGAAATCCTAAGTGGATTGTATCGCCACTCAACCGGTCCCAACCGTTCCAAGGTCCCAATTTTTTCGTGGCACGCAACACTTAGGTAAGGTGCATGTAACCGGGTTCCAAGCCAGCGGCGGGGTTACGATCTATTCGAAGCTAATTGGGGGTTTGGCCTCTTTCCACCCGTTGCAACCAAGACGCGCTGCGCCAATTTAATAATAAAAATTTGAATAAATTAAATTAAAAGTACATTATCGTGCTACTACAGAATAATTCAACGTCCACGCCGCTCGGCGAGATGATGAGGGTGGCGTCTCACAGCCGACGTAGAGGAGGAATAGTCGGGAATCTGAAGCCCACGCAGCGCAAAACGATATTCGAAGAACCCCAGTATCCTGATTCCAGAGATTTAACGCCGGTTGTGGGATCATATATGAATCCAGCTTCCCAGACAGCGGTGGTTCCGAGGATAGCAATCCCTGTAGCGGGATTAAATTTGGATAGGGAGAAATGGATTATGGAAAATTCGGACCGTATGATTGTTTAATGATTGACTTCAAACTTGGGCGCTATTTCCTCCACGATGACACAGTCGCCTTCCGACCGCCTCCTGGTAGATTAAATTAAATTCAGACCACAACTAGTCTTGACCTTCTTCTGGACGAGAGGTCACTTTCAAGCTCAGCCCTACCCGTCGTACGTTCCGGAGTTTGACCAGGGAGAGTAGAGATGGACCCAGCCCTGAAACAATAGTATCCAAGCCCTGGCTTCTGCGTGGGCCCAAACATATCTTCGAGTCCTAGCTTATCTCGGCCCGACCCAACCCCGGGCTTTCGAGCCCGATCCGACCTTGACATCAGATCGCCGTGAGTACCCGAATGATCAATTGAAATGCATGAAGAAATTATCTTCACGACTCGCTCAATGATCAATGTCGATTTGGAGTTCGGCACGAAATCAGTCCCATGCATATACACGTTCAAAGCCGGTGTTTGGCAGCTATGAGGGCCGATTACATACTGGATCGGACCCAAGCGTCGACTAGGCCTTTACTAGATTCAGAATGAGCCCGAAGTTCCGGCCCGGCGCCCGACGAAGGCGTAGGTAGGTTGTTTGGTTGTTGACCGTTCTTTAACAATGCATCGGGATTCTTTGGATGTGTTTACCCTTTCTCCATTTGTCCGAATTCCCTTTCGTCTTGCTTTCGTCTCGGCCCGCTCTCGTCCTCTACTTATCTTTCCCTTCCGGATTTCCATTCAAATGTAACCTCATTAGACCAACTGCGAGCTGCGCCTATCCCACTGCAAAATGACAGTGGAAATTTTACTCCTAGCAGTGTGGCAGAGCTATCCCTTACCATGGAGATCTCAGAGACAATTATCGGGCCTGCAAGCTCAATTGGTTAATATTTACTCACCGGATCATCCAACTGTACCTCAGCTGATCAGCTCGCAGTTGTTCGCAGAAGGACGCAGTTTCTGGCAGCAGATTCCCGGCTGTGCCGCATTTCCCTTCACGTAGTAGCCCGCAATTTTTCGGGCCATAAAAGGCCAGTGATCCCGTCTTTCTAGCCCCCCATCCCTCTCACCCGAAAATATGCCACGCTCGGTCTAGGTTTCTCTTCTACTTTGTGCTGCCAGTGTTCATCAAACTGACCTTCTCAATTCATTGCTCTCGAAGTATCTCCTCAATGGGTAAACCGCGGACTACTCGTGATCGTCAATATGAATTCCCTACCCCTCAATCCTCCTCAACCCGCTATCCATTTCTGATTAATCAATGGAGACCACCTGGTTCCTCGATATGAATTCATGTGTCGTCCTGGTGTGACAACTCATCTGGGGTGTCTTTTGGACTATGGAATACTCCCGGGAATCAATGTCAATTAATTTCCTGTCTTTATTCATGCTTTAGGTTGATTTTTTAAATGTCGCCTTCTTCCAACAGCAATAATTTTGATTCAATGCGGTCGGCAGGCAAATCTCTGATCTCAAGAAATTTTGGTCGGTTGGAGCTTGGGTATGAGTTATTCCTTTTCGCACACGCATCTCCATTATTTCCCTTGATTTCCTTCGTGCCTTCTCGCATCTGTGTACGAAGCGCGGATGGTTCGTGGATGAAATTTGGCTAAGCTGTTGGCGTGTCGCCACGTGTGTTCGATTCCGCTAGGTAGCATATATTTTTGACCATTTTCCGGAGCTTCGCCACGAGTTTTAGAGGGGCCTCCTGTGGTGACAACGGCATCCTATGAGAGAAACTACTCGTTTTTGGCATCCACCTCGAGTTGCGCGTTTTCCGGGCATCTCCGAGAATGTTCCCACGGTTCTCGTACACATCGTGGCGGCGATGGTTCGAGAGCACTCTGTGTGTCCTGACTGAAGCCGGTGTTGATTGTAATATATTACTCCAATATTTCTTCAGTTACCTTTACAGAGAGCCTCAATGCTTGTCCAGGAATGCTTTGCACCAGGTTTTCAACAGAGTCTATGACGTTCACTTTCACACTTTTGTTATCGCACAACATATTTTGATGCGCGGAGCGCCGCTCTACACAGCACAACCTAAGCGCTACACTTTTGGGGTTGCTTATGTGAGTAGAAGAAATTTTTGCCTGGACATTTCAGGCGTAGTTTGCGAGCTTGCTGCTTATGCTGTTGCTCAGTTAGTTGAGGAATGCTCGTGCAACCTCCGATCCCCGCTCAAAAGGGGCAATTCCAGGACTGTCTAGTAACATACCTTGGCGATCAAAACCGACCCAAAGCAGCATTGAATCAATTTATGGGGAAGGAATAGTATCCACAAGGGAGTCCGAAGAATTGAAGATTCAACACCAGGAGAAAAAATGTACTGTGCACAACCTCAAGTCGTGCCCAATCATTGGCTGGCCCAGGTTCATGCAATCGATTAATACTTCTTCCAAAAGGCCCCGCACACGAGAAACGAGCTAGTTCAAGAAGAGATCATAATACTGGATACAACAATTGAATGCCATGATCTGCAAGTGGAAGTGAGCTGAAAGAAAGCACCACGTTCTGGACCTCGCTTGAGTGCAACACGTTCTGGACCTCACTTGAGTGCAACCTGAAGTGGCGAAAACCAGGGATTTGGTGCAGTCTGGGAGGGAAATTCATCTCCCCAGTGCAGACTAGTTTGATTCAGGGGCCGGAAGCGTGCACAGCTGATGGGAGATGGGATTTTGCCATATACTAGACCACTACATGGCTGGACCATGGAAAATTTAAAGTGAGTACTATGATTTAATCCTACTTAGGCTCAGTCCAACCAAATCTCTCGAGGTGGCTTAAGAGAATTCATTGTGTGGAATCTTGTTCACGAACACAACTTCCACATTGATGAATTCCATTGGTTGGCTGGTTTTGTATTCTACTTCTTTGAGCATTTTATACCTCATAAGTTCGTTGATGCATGATAAATGTAGCGTTTATCGGTAAACCCCAAGCACCACAAGTGGAATTAAATATTCAACAAGCCCGAGATGGCCGAAACTCGACATGAGGTGAAGTTTAGGTAGGACTGAGGACGACTGGAAAAATTCTAATAGACTGAATAGTAGGCGAAAGATCAATCACTGTCGTTGGCTCGAGATATGTTTTTAGGCTGAGGGGAGGAAATTTAGTCGCTATGGGCTGGGATGATTAGACTAAGGATGCAGGCAGAGTTTGGGCAGAGTGACCTTTCTGCTAAAATATAAAATTGGGAACCTACCTAGCGCTGGGTTCGTGTAATAAGGATGCAGACAGCGGTATGACTATATTGTGCGGACCAGCACGCATCATTGTTCTTGTCCGATATCGGTGTTTGGAGATGGAAAGTCTGCAGCTAAGTTCATATACATAGAAGTTGTACCTCCGGTACCCATGGACGATACCATTAGATACTACTGCAGGCAAAGAATAATTCTTCGCTAGTCATAGAGTCTTTATAGGCAGACAATATGCCGGGTTGAAAGTGGTCCCAAATTGTAGACCAACTTCACTAACTTCACTTACCAAGAAATTATTTCGGGCCTCAGACAGCGGTACTGAAGGGTTTCCCCTCTCAGTAAAAGCATTAAATGGGGTTAACTAGGTTACACTATTGGAAGGAATAAGAGCACTGTCGTAAAGCCACCCAAAATGGAAACCCTTTGGAGCCGCGACCAGGGAAATTAAATATGTACCATTTATGCTCGGTGTCTGGAACCATCTAATGCTGAATTTCATGAAGAAAATTACTCAGCAGAAGGTACGCTCCAAAGAAATGGTGCCATTCCAACATTTTGCTCACTAATAATTTTTCATCCGGATATCCTTATCAAATAAACTCAGGTCTGGAGTTACAGCCATGGATTGGATGATTTCTGTCTTACATAGTCCCCGTGGTCTGTGCCTTCTTATCCTGAAAATGTCACTCACGTGCACCCACCAAGCTAGTTCTCCCCTGGGGAGCAAAATAACTCTTACAATTCTTCCATCAATGCATCGAAGCCCGCAGCTGGAGCAATGTACTGTAACCATCAATGTGACAATGATTGTGGAAACATTAATTATATGGCCAAGAGTTCAACATGCGAGATACGAGCACCATCTGCTGAAGTGTGTCTACGAGAGACTAGGCCAAGATCAGAAAACGAATTATCACAGTTGATTCATCCGAATGAATGGCTGTAATAGATAGCGAGAGGTTGTCAATAAAATAATTGCCAGTGTATCTCTAGTCTCTTGCACACGAAATTCCACAATTAATGCTCATACCTCGCATTTTGAAGCGTATCTCGGTAGTATAGGTTCCTGAGGGAATCAACCGTAAGATATGGTACTCATTTCAACCAGGAGACACAGAGTGCTCTTAAACCATCGCCGCCACGATGTGTACGAGAACCGTGGGAACATTCTCGGAGATGCCCGGAAAACGCGCAACTCGAGGTGGATGCCAAAAACGAGTAGTTTCTCTCATAGGATGCCGTTTTCACCACAGGAGGCCCCTCTAAAACTCGTGGCGAAGCTCCGGAAAATGGTCAAAAATATATGTTACCTAGCGGAATCGAACACACGCGGCAACACGCCAACAGCTTAGCCAAATTTCATCCACGAACCATCCGCGCTTCGTAGTCTGTGGTACCTACTGTCTGTGTTCAATATCCTGCAGTTATCATCACTTTAATGTAGATAATTATCCCACACTCACCTCGACGCTTACGACCCTAATCTCCCGGAGCGAAGCGAGGATCTGTCTTGTGATGGTTAACCGCGGCATCTCACGGCGACAGGACGGGCTTGTACCGAATCTAGGCATTTACAGGTCACGCCAGCTGTTAAATAGTTTTCTGAGGTCAGTCAAGACATATGTCACCGTCGGAGAGGTACGTGGTATGAGTCGTTTTGGGAGTTAAATATGAAACTGGACGGCTTGAGTGATACAATAATTTATTTTCCTTCGCTTATTTAGGCTTCAAAATCGCAAAGTCACCATCATCTAGGTCAAATTTGCCCATGTCACCTGCCACCTGAACCTTTGATTGTTTCTAGTAGAGTACTCTCACCGCCGATGCCCAGCCCCAAACGGAATGAATGTGGAGTAGTGATACGGAACTCTGCCCGCATTCCACCTGGGTCTCCGGCTGAGTTACCGGAGAAGTAAATGAATATTGAACGCTGAACGAATGTGGAGTGCAAGACAAGCCGACCGGCGTGATATGCGCGCACATCTGATTATGGCTGTTGACTCTTGAACCTATCAAGCTTAGAGATCCCCCAGGCAGGTACAATGCAATTGAACGCACCAGCCGCAAGAATGAATTATGTTCTGATCAGCGGGAACTGTGCGGGATGCCGACCTCCAATGGCCGATGAACATGGACAAATATCCCATCGTCTCGTAAGCTGACTCTTGCATGATGCTTTCGTGCTGGAATATATGTGGACCGCAGCAAAAATAAAACGTTGATCAATTGACGTCAGGCCGGAACTTGAACAGTGCATCTTCTTCCCGCGTTTCAGGAGTATTCATGGTTCAATATCCCCATCGTCCTCTAGGCTTGACCTATAAAGGCCAAGTCTACACCCCGTTTTTGCCACCAAATTCTCGAAGTATTTACTACTGCCTCACCCAATCATGCACTCGTTCATCAACATCAACGCTCTCGCCATAGCGGCCGTAGCCCTTACCGTACTTTGCATGGCCCCTTCGAAAGCCAACGCAGACATCATCACGTACGCTGCCGACGAGTGCAACAGCGAACCAAGCGTCGATTTCCCATGCGACGGCATTTGCCGGAGCTTTGCTAATCGTCGTTCGTTCAGGGTACGTGCGGGGCTCAAAGACCTTCCGTTCTCAAACACTCATCCTTATATCACTATTCACTAGGTTGACGTGCCCGGCGACCATTGTGTGACGATTTTCCAGGACGCGGTCTGCAAGGCCCCGGTCACCGCCTTCGGGAACCCGCCCGCGGCGGAGGGCATCTGTATTGAAGTGTCGACTGGCACCCCACATCAGAGCTTCACCTGCGTCGCAAACACCAACTGCAATAACTAAAGTAAATCCCCTTTGAATCTGTGAAGCGTACTCATACCTATGGCAGTCAACTTCAAATACATCTCCGCTCAACCTCGTTGGTGTGGTACTGTTTACTGTGTCCCAAACAGAAAACCCGCAGGAAACCCATAAAACAACTGATTGTCTGTATCCGATGTATGTAATGTAGTTTTTGGCGCCGATCTGTAGTCTTTGTGGATGCCAATTACCGTTTCTTTCTTGAGAAAGGAGGTTTTTGAAATCAAGTTTCGAATCTGCTGACCTGGCACCTATGTGAAAGGCCTTATTCATCAGGAAAGCACCCATTGACATTGGCCACCACTACCACATTTTTGGTCAAAATTGGATCACCCTTGATTTCAAGGCCAAATGTCCTCGGCATATTTTACCGGCGCGTATGACGAGAGGCAAGTTCCGAAGCTAAATTCAACTATCCCGCCAACCTCGGTGGAACACTTGAAAGATACGCGCAACTCATACGACGTGTTCTAACTACGATAGCGTTGAGAAGAGAATACACATTAACTCGGGTTTGTGTCACATTTTCTTGTGACGCGTTTATCAAGATCAAAAATAAAATAGCATTCAAAGTCACCGAAGTTGAACCAGTTGAATCGTCACATATGGATACCCCTAACATCCTCAGCACGCCGCGCGATTGAACGTATACGTGGTCAAGCTTGTCGTTTTCAGCAGCAACAACCAGGAGCTTCCGGACTTCGTCGCAGCCGGCACCGTAGCGAAATCCTCTGTCGCGCTCGTGCGAAAGCCCGATACAGCACAGACAGTGCCGGGGAAGGTGAGAGTGAGTGTTGAGTCGGTGGTGTTGGGATTCATCAGGATGAGGTTGTACGTGGTTGGGGTCGATACGGCCATCATCCACTGACGCACGTCGGTGCCAACTAGCGGAAGGCGCACACTTCCCGCTGTGGGGATCAGGGGTCAGTAGAGTTCGGTGAACGGGGCGACATCACCGACGTTTCACAAAGTTCCCGAAGTGCTTGTATGTCCAGAAATGCTTGGTGAGATCTGTAGCGTCGAGGACGGTAAGAACTAGAGAATTGATGATTTATGATATTACGCACAGAGGGCGAAGTTTTGTTCGTGGCATAGGCAGGATCATAATAGATCATACCGTCCTAATCTACAGTGAGTAACTATGAACGAATCCAAATAGATGCATTACATTCCACCCCACAGAATTCGCGGTCGTTGGACAACTTGCATCACTGAGGGGAGACATCCGAGGCCTACATTTGAGGGATGTCTGGAATTGTCAATGATTCAAAGGAACGAATACGCACCATTCGAGACCAGGGTCCAGAACTATGCAAAGGAGGGCGTCAGTGAAGAACGGCGTTGGAAAGCCCAACTTCATACGTCGTAATGTGGCTCGCTCGCAAGGACGAAGCTCTGGAATACGAGCCCAGAGAACATCAGTGCGTTCGTGATTGTAGGGTTGAATCCTTGGGTATAACCTCGTCCCACGCCCGCCGCCGTTCCGAGGGAGCAGCATATTTCCTGATTGAATGGAAGTGAGAGTTGGTAGTGCGGGTTTGTCGAATAATAATAATGCGTACCGACATCCAGGTAGCCTTTCCCGGAGCGATGGATTTCACAGTGTTCGTGAAGGACGTATAGGAAGCGTCAGAGGGGAAATCATAGGTATGATGGACAATGGCGGCAACCTATTTTTTGTAACTATGGAAGTCTAGGTATTGTGGATTTATGAATGTAAATTACCTTGCTTGCAACTGATGGCAGCCATGTCGAATATTCCGAGGTCGCAAGAGAGAGCGAAGAAGATTCGTCGGCCAGAATTCCCACAGCAGTACTTAATCCCGACTTTGCAGCGCATTAAAGACGCCAGTTATCACTTCCGCACGCCTAGTGAGTGTCCTCGTCACTCGGGCATCTCGAGAGCGGGGAAATTGGAAGAACATACTGGTTCGCGGACACCTGCATGCCCTCCTGACCGCACGATCCGGGACTCCCGAATGAATTGTCCGGTTCGTTCATCGGCGAGATGAAATTGATCATCAGACCCGTGGATCGCCAATGGGAGATGACGTCGGCAACATACGTCCCGTAGGCTGCCCCCGTGCCTGTGCAAAGAAGTTGAAGTTATGCGTCCCCATTCGCGGAATTTCGGAATCCGTTACCGTTCACAAACGTGCCACCGCAGCTGGCGTGGTTTGAAGTCAGCTGGGACGGCGCGCTATTCACGAACGCGGTGATGGGGACGGCATGCGCGCCGGCCTGTTGCAGAAAGTACACGCCCTGCGGGTCGGCGCTGAAATTGTACACACCGGGCTGACGTAGAATGTTGCGGGCGCGCGAACGGGGTTAACAACGCCGACTCCGCCGCCGCCGATGTTGAACGGTAGCTACTGAGCCCTAGGCCGCTCTGGGAGAACAGGAGGGTGAGAGATTCTGGCGGACGGAGTCGGGGAAATTGAAGAGATCGTGTGGCCACCATGCCCCAGATCCACCGATTCCGAGGAACGTCTGTGCAGGGGTAGCAGAGACACTTGCCGCAATGATAAGTCTTGGGGTCGTCGCGAGCAGAGATATGGCGAGAGCGATGGCAACCATGGCGAATGAAAATTCTGACCGAAAATTCTGTTATTGCCAGTTTATATAACAAAAGCGAGGTGCAGTTATCTTGGGAGAAGGAATTAGAAGGAGAAAAAACGCACAAATAAGGAGATCATAGTTCGGAAGACCAGAGTCCACATGGCCGCGTCAGATACGGTGCCGAGGACTTGAGGCAGTGTGAAGTCTTGAGATAATATACAAATTTAAATGTACCCAACCGAAATCACCGTAAAACTCTTGAATGTACAAACCGAGGCAAGCGTGTCGGACTCTGCCGACAGACAGAAGGTGGTAGGGACCCCCGTCTCTGGCAGTAAGTGCTTTGCCGCAGCCAACCAGTAAGAGTTTCTACTCGCACAAAGAACGGTAGAGTTCAAACCTGGGGTAAGAATATAACGCCTAGCAGCGCGGCTTTGGCGGCTTGTAAGAGGAAATGCTTGTCGCTGTTTGGCCGGGACGGCTTCGTGATTAGGGCTCGGATCAGGCGGGCCGGATCCTTCCTCTTTCTCAGACTCGCTCCTATAACAACTATAGCGCGCTGTCGCGGCAGAGCCCACTAACTGGGTTCTTAAAAGTTGTAGTATTAACCGTTCTTTAACGAAATCCTCGGGTGATTCTTTTGAATTTTTCTCCAATTTATCTCGGTTAACCCCGACGATCCTGAATTCCTCTCCATTTCAACACTGCCCTTTCATTTGCGACCAACCAGCTGACTTACACGCAGTTTCCTTGACAGACCATAATTTCTTGCAGCAGCTGATTAATTAACCGTTCTTTCAAGATTTCTTCACTCGGTTGTCCTAATTTTCCCGTGTATCCCTTCTGTGTTTCCTCAGTTCTTGCTGTTGAAGCTATATTCTCGAATCCCTTTACTGTTGGCCGCAGCCTTTTCATTTGTGAGCAACCACCTGACCAGCGCGCAGTCTTTCTTGGCAGGTTGCTTTTGACTACGACGCAGCCCAATTCGATCCTCATCACTGGGCCAATGGGCCACGCACTCCTGCTGGTTGCGGACATATAAAGTGGGTGCTTATTTTTTGTTCAACTGGGAATCCTGTGCCCTGTCCGCATCCTCAATCCGCTGCCCTGCAATATTCGTGTGCAGGAACAGCAACGGCCTAATCTGTAAACATTTCTGTGTACTGCTGGCTATTTTTTGAACTCTAACTCCATGATCAAATCATCGCTGCTGGAGTGCTGCTATTCTCGGGTCTCTACTGGTACTGCCTCAATCATTATGGTTTCCCCAACTGAACCTCTTTCGTTGCGGTCGAATGAATCTGGTTTCCAGGCAAGAATGTTTCTTTTGGTAGTTCAAACCATCTCCTTCCATCATTTCCTCGCTCTCCCATGTTCGTGGTTGCTTCACTCTCTGGAATCCTGTGGACTCATGGAAAAAACTTGCCCGTCAATTCATTCAGCCACACTGATTCAATGAACCTTGGTTCTCTCGGGCTCGGCTGCTTGACATTCAAAATCTTTCCGTCGGTACAAGATCGCGCGTTAAACAGGATTATTAGCCTGTTTGCGATGCAGCCATCAGATGGCTGAATGGCTAACAAAAGTGAAAATTGCAATGAATCCACCACATATTCTCCCTACTTTGAGTGCACAAAATTGACACTATGTAGGTCCTCTACAGACTAGAGACAAGTCCCAAAATAAACAGGCCACTCAGAGGAGAGTTGGCGAGCCGTTGGATGGCTGGAATGGCTCATCGCAAACTCTCTATTACGGGTCTTCACAAGGCACTATATATGTGGCAGTATGTAGGCACACAAATTCAATTTATTTTTGTTTCCCCTCTGCGGTGTGATTTCCCGGAGCGAAGCGGCGGTACATACTTATTTGTTGTATGCCAAATCATCTGCGGTGCGAAGTAGTATGCGTCTTCAGTGCTATAATGCTCGAGTCAACTGTAACCGTAACCTGGAGATTTGAGTACTCTACTTCGTTGCTTGTGGGGAGTTTCCATCAGCAACAGATTTCGGTTTTTGAGTGAACAAACTACGAAGTCTTTATATAATCGCGTATTGGCCAATTGCAACTCCCAGTCAACGGCGAGAAACTGGATCAATTAGGTCGTCGCCTTAACAATTCGTCTGATCAAGGTTTTCTTCTACAAGAGCGAAATTTACATTGTCCACATGTTGATATTGCCATATTGGATCAATTAGGTCGTCACCTTAACAATTCGTCTGTTTTCTTCTACAAGAACGAAATTTACATTGTCCACATGTTGATATTGGAATGAGTTGTCACCACCCAAATCTCCATCCTTGCCAATAATATATGCATCATTTTATTTTTTCTTCAACCATCCTGCAGCCCGAGGTATGTCGGCGTCAAGCTGGCACAATACCATATTTCGTCTCATATTCTGCTACCGGGGTTCTTGGCAGCCCCATGTTGACAAAACTCGAAGAACACGGGGGAGAATTGCTGTTTGTTCTTCGAATCAGAGCGGCAGTTGCAAAGATATTTCACACGCGAAAGACATTGCATGAAAAGCTGCTGTCGCATGCAGAAGCGAACCACATATCTAGGCCACACCGGCGAACAGATATGTTTGAAATGTCGGGACATATCCGAGGAACATCATGAAGGTTCAAGTGTCATAAGAAACACTGAGAAATAGTGCTTTTGTGCTGGGGCCCAATTCTTGCTGGCGACACGTCGACCAGCTCGCATTGGGAAGGGTTCCTGACTTTGTAGGCGCTGATGTTTTTTCTTTGCTGAACACAAACAAACTGAGTAAAACCGATGCTTCGAACATTGTAGGACCAGCGGCTTCTATCCTCGCACTATTTCAACCTATAACATGTAATAATTGTTTCTGCTCACACATCTGTTCAGCTCGTCGGAGGTGGAATAGAAATCATATATTATATTACAATACACAGATGCAGATGACAGTCTGGCGCACACCTATGTAGTGGGTGTCGCTCCTCACTTGTACATGCATCGCAGGCAGACCGTACCATCCTGCACAGTGAGTTAACAAGGCCGAAGATCCACTGGGCCACAAGGGCGCACCTCGATGTCTGTGGCCGACAAACATATGTCGATGATGGACTAGAGACATAACGAGAGGTTCAGGAGAGGACTCTCAAAGGTGGGAGCACTGATGGAGTACCGATGGAGAGACGCACTACGAATGCTATGGAGGTGGCAATGGACTAAACAAGCAAATCGAACGCTGACAGTTGTGGCGAGCAAACTCGAGAATAAGACAAGGCATGTTGAAATGCACCAAGAACATTTTGGGGCTGCACAAATCCAATCACAGTGTCACCCCGTAGACTTGAGGGACGCATTGATCAAGGTCTGATGGACAACCACGATCATCTACACAGAGCCACGAAATAACTAAGTGCACGCACCTGCAAGACTCTTACGTGAACATGAGTGAAATTGTCGGTGACTTGACTGCCTGGTCGGTGACAAGGATATGAATATGGGAGATGTGGCGGTATAAGAATCACGAATACCCGGGATCCGTCACTTCCACAGGAGCCCACAAACATGCCAAAGCAAACCAGTTAGGACTAGGGTGATTAACAACGAGATACACTCACAGGGAATATTTCTGCAGATTTTTGCAGCCAAGAACTCCAAAACTCCGAAGCACTAGGGGTGAAGAATCTGGAAGGGATTGGATAGAATCAGGTATGTGAGAAAAGAGCAAAACATACCTTCCAGTTGAGAGTGTGGATGTGACACCCGTCAGTCCAAGTTCGCCATGGTGAAAGAAAGAGCAATTGCTAGAAGTTGAGGAAGGTTGAGGAATTGAGATTCATGGAGGGAGAAAACCAAGCCTTAGCGACAGTCTTGAAGTCTTGGAGCATCTTGAGATTTTTCAGTCTTGAGGTCAAAGTCCGGAAGTGTCTGGTCCCTGGAGTCTTGATTCTTGAGCAGTATTCACGCCGAAGGCTTGGGAGTCTTGAACCGTCAGTCTCGACTCTTGAGTTTCTTGCTTGAGAAGGTGGAACAGGCCTGATGAACGAGTTGCGACAGGGGGGGGAAAGAAAATACTGAGGCCAATGACCAATAGCACAAATAGAATCACGTGTAGCTGGCCAGTTCGGACCATGGTCTATAGAAGGAAATTGGTAAAAAGATTTAGCATGTCCGTGACGAGAGTCGAACACAGGGACTCACGGATTACAAAAGCAAACCAAACATGAACAACTTTACAAAAATTTGGCGGAGAGGTGATTAGGGCACTATAAGACCCACTACCTAAAGTTAGTGGGCATTTCCTGTTGCAGCGCTGTCTTGACCCGGCTGCCCGGGCGGAAATTTCTTTGCATCTGGGGGCTCGTCACTCAGTCACTTACCTTGCATAGATATTCTGGCGCCACGGTCGGAGCTCGTCGTTAACCGCGGTCAATAAACCAGGCTGCAACTGAGAGCAAGCATGGGAGTGGAATCACATTTTGCAGAAAATAATCATCATCGTCCGCTTTTGGTAAATCGTTGATTTCTTCAATACCGGGCCAGCGGGTGACAGCGTAGAGTGCCGCGGCCGCTGGTGTACACCTCGTGTGATTCCAACATCTCTCTCATTATTTTACTGAATTGAACGGCGCAAGGCTGCGCTAAATACTGCCACGGATTGCCCATACTTTTCC